>DWRA01002380.1:0-14161 GCA_018250295.1 Spathilepia clonius
CACACTTATTTCTACTTAATAACAGCAGTGTTAAGCGCTGCTGTCCTCTGGTTTGAAGAGTGTGCTAAGGAAGATAAACTTAACGAGGCATTCCAACTTAGTCCTCAGGGGTAGCTACGCATGTGTGGTCCACGTCAGTTGGGATTATAGTCTTGTTATCTGGGGTGGATCATAAATGTCCATGGACGGCAGTAGGCACTTACCATCAGGTGGCCTGCATGCTCGTTTGCTACTCTATTTTATACAAAAAAAAAAAACATCCTGGTAACATAAATGAACTAAAAAACACGGGTGCCAGTATTAGGGGTGACGTACACACCTATCAGTTAACAGAGTTGGATATTCGTGTAGGTGCTGGTGGTGGGCTACGGCACGGACGAGAGCGGCGGCGACTACTGGCTCGTGAAGAACTCGTGGGGCCGCTCGTGGGGCGACCTCGGCTACATCAAGATGGCGCGCAACCGCGACAACCACTGCGGCATCGCCTCCGCCGCCTCCTACCCGCTCGTGTAGCGGCGGTACTTGTAGCTGTACTCTACTGTATTTGTAACATTCACAGTCAAATAGTATTTAACATCGGTGCTGCATTAAAGCAGACCTTAAAGCGAATTAATGTACAATCTCAGATATTTTTGCATAGACGAATAGTAAAATTAATTGTATAAATACCAATATATTTATGTTATTTTAAATATAATAGAGTGTAAGCTTTATGTAATGATTAAGATATTGAAAGTAATGTATGGTTTTTAAATAAGTGTTCATTTTAAAGATTTTTAATGTTAACTTCGAGTCACATGAACTAGACGACAAATGAAAACCACTGAATCCTATCGTATCCCAGTAACCAACCTTACAATGGTTCAAAAACAACACACTGTTTATTTATGCAACTTTTGTCCCAGTCGTTCGTGTGAATTAAAATAAAACTATAATAATTAATAATTTGGATTTATATGTCACTGTTATTGCCTCTTTATATGCGTAATTTGTATTCCATGACAGCTGTTTAGTGTATACAATACTCAGCTTACCCAAACATTTCCAGAGGTAAATGTCATATTTTAGTATTATATAAATTGATAGATTAAGTGAATTTGTTTATAATGGTTCTGTGAAGGGTTTCAATATTACACAATTTAGCAACATGTGATACAGTAGCATAGTTTGTGAATGTGATCAGATGTTTTAATAATAAATGTATGTTTCTATACTTTTGTATTTTTTTTGGTATACTTTTACATATACTGTTTACATAAATATCCACAAGACAAAAACCTTACTATTGATGGAAAGGAAAGAAGGAAGGAGGAAAGCAGACTTGATCAAATATTATTCTGATTCCCCTGAGAGTAAATTTCACGTAATCAATTAAATAATTAAAAGAGCAACAATAGATAGAAACCCCATAAAACATTTAAGACAAAAATGAAACACTCAACAAAGTTAGATCTACGGTTACATTAAGATATTTTACAATCAGTTTAATATAATTTATATTTCTTATCTAAATTTTAAATCTTTTACTTATTGTTTGCCTACAATTAAACAAATAGTATATAGTCTAATAAGTAATTGAGCGTACAAGACTCGAATCACACACATCCAAATGATGACGCCGATGCGCCGCATTGGTTTTTTGATAAGCCGTAATAGTCAAATACATAGAACTATAGTTGAACGTCTTTGTAATTGAACCTTATTAACGACTTTTTCTTTCGAAACACTAAAGTAATGCCACGATGATGAATGATATTTTCCGCGGTTTTTATTTTCCCGTGTTTGGTATGATCTCGCACGTAATAAATTATTATTCATAGTCAGTATATGGTACATATGTTTAGAGCAACGTCCTTTTACACAAATAACAAATAAATAATTATTACGTTATTATTAAAAACTTGCAATGTGAACGCTTATTAATGTTATTACTCTTTATCAATGTTGATTTAATAACAAGGAAAGAGTTCTTTGTTCAAACGTAATTGCAATAATGTAAAGATGCATACCTACTAATAACATAATAAACATACATACCGTTTCCACCGTTGCACTGCAATGCACTACAAGTCATCCATCTACCAATTTTTTAAGGCTCCGTGCCCAAAGTTTAAAAACTAAACACAATTACTAAACCTCAGCTGTCTGTCTGCCAATTAGTGAACCGTTAGGCTCACTAATTGGTAGGCACCAGTAGATAACGGTTCCTATAAAGGAAGATATTAAATTTTCACAATGTATTTAATACTACGGCGGCTATAATAACAAATATTGGTAAAAAAATAAACATCTGGTGCCATGGAACCCCCATGTACGAGTTCGACTTGCACTTAACCAATTATTATAACGTTAAATGTCTACTTTTGGCTTTTTTGATTTTAGTAAATGTGGCAAGTTTTGCAGAAAACGCTACCAAAAAACATTTATAAGTAGGCATACAAAACTGTTACCTTAAAATTACTGTGTTGAACTTCGTCGAAGTTTATTAACATTTTTAATGAGGAAATAATGAGCTAAGGACTTGGATATGGACATCAGGAGGATGTGGATATTTACCTAAGTTTAATTTTCGGATAAATAATTTAAAAACATACAACCGACTTTCACCGATATCAGTGCAAAATAAAAACATTTCAATACAATGTTGCTTTATTACATACAATCTGAATTGAAAAAACAATATACTCACAAGCGCTGAATAATAAAATTATTCATCGTTGTAATAATAATTGATTTAACTGTATGGTTTTTTATAACACTTGTCAAATTATATAGAAAATAGACCTGTGTCGATCACGATTGATCTAATCATTTCAATGATTCACTTGTGTAATCGAATCATGAACCGGCTCGCGCTATGGATAGATAATCGATGTGTAAGAGAGTTGTTCACAAAATAAAGTAGAATTCTGTAATTACAAGTATGGTACATAACAGAAAAACAATGACCAATTTGGCTAACATGATTTGAGCATGTCAAGACTATTCTAGAAAGAGAATTATCATAATTAATCAAGTATGAAAATCTTGACGATTGAAGGTTGCGCACCTGGCAGCCCCCTGTCAGCGGTCAAGCCAGCTCGACTTGTGATACAATCACGATCGACGCAAATTACGATATAAAATCGATTGCTATACATCCAAAATAGAAATTAACAATGAATTATAATTATACACTTAATGGTATCCATAAGTAGTTCGATAAGGTTCATATCGTTTCTAATAAATGTTACAATGCTCGTACCTAATTCACCAATCATTCAGTTAAGTCTATAAATCGCAGTATCCCATCCCTTTAAAGTCCGTTAAGTTTCAATTCATGTTTAATGTTAACAAGCACAACAAAATATTAATCGAATCAAATATAATCATACAAGCTTGGCGACCGAGATTCGTTCAATTATAAACACTAGAGTCTGCGGCAAGAGTAGACTGTTCACTGTTGCAAATACCAGTAGGGATTTCGACGTCGACATTTTCAGCCGTTAATTCGTTACTGGGGTATGATTTAAAATACGTTGATTGTACTTATTAAGGGTTTACACAATTATATATCGGTAACAGCCATGGAATCATCTGTTGGACATAGGCCTGCCCTAACCTGTGAAACTCCGACTGGTCTTGAGCGGCCTGAATCTAGCGAAGTTTTGAGGGCCGTTCTACACACGTACAGGCTGATTACGGTCGGAATATCTTAGGTATAGTGTCGGGATAGCGCGTCTCGCTTGTACCACGAAGAGAGGACATAGAACTTCTCAATTTCTCTAAGAACTTCAGGCCGTGTGTCTGCTGTATTGCCAGTATTCGTCCTCAACATCTTTGTTGCGAGGTTTTATTTGCGCTTTAGTGCGGCTAGGTTGCAATTTACGGAGCATTTTAGGCGTTATAAATGTTGAATATTGATCACGATGACAATAACGTTAAATGTGTGTTGTTTGTCCGCTAGCATGAGTTCTTCAGTTTTGGTAATACCATCTGAAATCATCTAGGTCTACTACCTTTGAGACTTCTTCTTGAAAAAGGAGTTAATTATTCAATAACATAGAAGTAGTTACTGCATGCAGTCCACCTGATGGTAAGTAGCGACAGTCGTAACGATAAAATACATATAATCAATTCCAGATATGATTGGTCCTGCCTGACATTGGCCAGAGATGCGGTAAAGTTGGGACGCATTGTATAATTGCATAGGTACGTTTCCATTACCACAACCTTCAAATCGGAACCCAGCACCGCTTAACACTGCTTTGATAAGTAGAAATACGTATGGTGCCTTCGGAGTCGAACCAAACAAAGGTTCTACCACCTTCAAATAATATACCTACAATACTTCCTATTTCAAGTATTATAGATACCCATCAAGTTGCCTCGATGCCTCTGATAACAAAAGAGGATAACCTTCAATTCATATGTATTTCATATTAATTTATTATGCCTCTAGCAGTGTGGGAAGTATTGAAATAGTCCACACAGACGATCAAAAGAGAATTCTTTAATTGCCAATCTAACCCAGCTGAAGAAATATTTTCCAACTACCTAATTACAATTATTAATTTTAATAACAAAGGAATAATGAAGAGCGTAGCGGTGTTACTGTTGGTGGTGGCCGCCGCCACGGCTGTCTCCTTCACCGAGGTGGTGCGTGAAGAGTGGATCGCCTTCAAGGTATTATGAATAACACTGTCGTTTCCAGGAAACATGATTCTACTTATATTTTCCGATGTGATACGCACAGTACTCAACAAATTGTCATAAATGTCGAAGCAGAGTACATTAAATATCAATATAGTTTTATAAAACATGCGAGATTGTACGAAGGTCAGCCTGGAACTTCTCCCGAGGAGTCATCCCTAGACAGGGGCTTGAACTCTCAGTGGTAATAAATGAAGAAAGTTACGAAATACAAGTTTATTGTAAATTAACACCTTTTGTTTGCTAACTTTGATAGAGTCTGAGCAGTTTATATTTGTCTTATCGAAATACCTAATTTAATATCCAAATTTGATAATCTAAAATAATTGATCGATCGGCCTCTTTAAGAAAGGTGCAAAACGAACTGTTTTTTTAAATCTAAATGTCTACAAGTGATGTTGGTCGACGACTACTTTCTATCAGCACAATGTTTTACCGCTGGGTTTGATTTTTAAAAGGTGACAACCGATTAATTTATATTTTAAGGGACGCTGAAATTAGCTTATGGTAATCATAATAGCTATGGATTTTACTGTAACCGACTGTAAATTATGATATATATGGATTGATAAATTAATACTCTACTTCAGGAAAAATACGAGTTATATCTATTTAATTTATCTCTTTCTACTAAAGCTGCAACTGCACAGTGAGTTCGTCATCAATTATCCATAATGAGACCATTAAAAAATTCCAACCCCAATGATTTGTACGTATATTTTGCTAAGTACTAAGGTGTCTATTTACATGTAAACGAGTTCAATAATCATAACGTGCACCTAGACGGAGTACCAGAAGCAATATAGCGACGAAAAAGAAGACAATTTTCGTATGAAGATCTACGCGGAGAACAAACACCAAATCGCGAAGCACAACCAGCTGCACGACCGCGGCGTCGCCACCTTCCGCCTCAAGCAGAACAAGTATGCTGACATGTTGCACCAGGAGTTCGTAAAAATTATGAACGGCTTCAATAGGACTGCCAAGTGAGTCACCGGCGTACTAACGTGTAAACAATATTTTAAAGGTTTAAATCGTATCAAAAAAAATCAAGAACGTTATAAAGAAAATAGGATTGAACAATGTTAACCAAGGTGACTATAGCAAATCTCGTCTTGAGTGGTATCTAAGAGAAATATATGGTGTGTGCAGGGGCGACAATATGTCGCTGGAATCGGAGCGCGGCGCGCGCTTCGTGTCGCCGGCCAACGTGCAGCTGCCGGCGCACGTGGACTGGCGGAAGCTCGGCCTCGTCACCGACGTCAAGGATCAGGGCTCTTGTGGTTCCTGCTGGGCCTTCAGCGCGGTCGGTACCATCGCTTTTCTTCACCACCACAACCAACATAAACATCGCAATCTCAACTCTTTACCATTGCTGGAATTTGGAGTATAGTCGACTACGGAGGCCAAATATGGATTATCCTTTATGTACAGAAGTTTGTCTATAATTTCAAGAGCATAGATTTATTGATGTGTAACATCTAATGGAGCGACTTGATAGAAAAATCTACTCGTTTGCTGTGACGGCAAACGGCATGACGCAAAATGTATCACTGAATCATAGCTAAATAGCTTGTTGCCTATGTGACTGTTCGTACCTAACCGTAGCTTGTTGAAGTAACCAGATACTCTGCCTCGATCGTTGAGAAGAAACGATTTTGAATGTTTATAAAGAACGGGAGCACGAGCATGATACAGGTTCCTCAATTGATCACGACTTCGATAGCAACTTAGCTCATACTGGCAGTCACTTATCTTCCTTATTTACCCACTTATTAAACAAAGAAATAAAACGAGTGCTCTGATGTGTTTCCAGACGGGGTCGTTGGAGGGTCAGCACTTCAGGAAGACGGGCCATCTGGTGTCACTGTCGGAGCAAAATCTCATGGATTGCTCGTGGTCGTACGGAAACCACGGCTGCGGCGGCGGCCTCATGAGCAAAGCCTTCAGATACATCAAGAAAAACGGCGGCATCGACACGGAGGACACCTACCCCTACGAGGCCAAGGAGGGCGAGTGCCGGTAGTTATCACGTTACGACAGTAAATTACGCCACAAACATCGAAATACTTCTAGTAGCGTAGGACTCCGCCGCCCTATCTAATCCATTTAAATTGTAGTTCACTAAAAAAGTTTATGTGCATTATGTGCCATTGATTATTAGTTTAAGTTACCTGCTTCCTAAGTAGGTCTATACCTAAGTCATACTATTAAATTTCTGATTTTTAGAAAGTCATCTAAATTTTCTCTTTCTGAGATGAAAGGCCGGCGTCCTTATGATAGGGAGCAGCTTAATTAAAAATTTCGATGCTCTATCGCTTCGTTTCCCAGCTACGACCCTAAGAATTCTGGTGCTGAGCTCGTGGGCTTCGTGGACCTGCCGACCGGCGACGAGAACAGGCTGATGGCGGCCGTGGCTACCGTGGGGCCCGTGTCCGTCGGTATGGATGCCGGGCACTTAAATTTTCAGTTTTACTCCGACGGAGTCTACTACGACGAGAGCTGCTCCTCCGACATCTTAAACCACGGAGTGAGTGTTTTTCATCATTTGTCATCATTATTTTATTTTAACCTTCAAAATTCAATAATAAATTGAACTTTAACATACAGCAAGTAATAATGAAATAGAATTAAATATTTTAATAAATTTCATGGAGATAACTACAGTAAATATTACTTAGTTACCCAATGTTGAAAAAATAATAACAAAGCAATCAACATCAATCAATCAAACAATCACATTAGTGACAGTAATGTATTTTATTACATTCTGCCTTTCTAATTCGTTTTCATGTTGTCACTCCTGTGGTAACCAGTAAATATATTAAATTCATAATCCGCCCTCTTTCCATTGCTCATAACATTTCTCTCGGTAGACCAAAATGTAATAGTGTCTACCACACCGAATAATACTTACGACTGAGTGGACACTTTATACAGGTGTTGGTGGTTGGGTACGGCACAGACAAGAGAAGCGGCGACTACTGGCTCGTGAAGAACTCGTGGGGCGTCTCGTGGGGCGAAGACGGCTACTTCAAGATAGCTCGCAACCGCAAAAACCACTGCGGCATCGCCACAGTCGCGTCCTACCCTCTCGTGTAATCAATTCAATATGACATACAAACAAAAAATTACGGTGTAGCGCTCATGTATCAAAAATGAATAACATTTTAGACAGCTCCACGAATCCTGGCATATTAAACACCTTATGGTCAACTGCAAATACCCTTGACCGCTTAACGCTAAAAGTGAAATATTTTTTTAACATCCGTGCTCTGTAAAGACGGATCTTAAAACGGAAACAAACTCAACATCTCAAATGTGGTTGCATACAGATATGATAAAGTTATTGAAATATTTAAATACCAATATATTTATTTTATTTTAAATACATCGTAAGTCCTAATTATGATTAAAAGATGTATTTGTATGTATGTTTTTGAATAAATGTTCATTTTAAGGGTTTTAAATGTTTTTTTAAATTGTTAAACTCACTGGCTACTTTTCTACAATGAAAGATTACATTATAATTAAACGTGGAAGAACCCAATTCCCTGGCTTATTTTAATATAAGATTAGGTCAATAGTACACATTATCATTTAAGTATGTATTTATGTACATAATTATCTATTATGAAAATTAAAACCGTGATCTAAATAGACACTATTGCTGAATTAGACAATTAAGATAAATGTTTATTAAAAAGGTCTTAAAAATAAGCTTTTGCGTATTCTTTTCAAAAATAACTCTTCTAAAAAAACTGAAATTCCTTAAAACAGTGGAAAAAGCGGTGAGTTTTATAACAATAAAATAAAATACTTGTAACGTAGTCACTAAGTAGGCTGTACTTAATATGCATAATTAATAGATTTAAATAGAACATAATTACGATCTAAGTAGGTTGTAGCTACATAACTACTGTAAATGAAGTATATGTCTTAGCTTAGATAGTGTGTAATCAACGTAGTGACTTATAGGTCACTATGAAAATAGGTACTAGTTTATGATTATGATATAACACCCTTCAAATTACAGTAAGCGTAGTATAATATTAAAATATAAAATGGGAAGAGACGGAATAAAGGAAAGTGAACGAACCCAACAGTTCGGCACACAGCTGCCGCTATCGCCAAATCGTAACATGAATATTAAATATTATCGCGTTAAATTTCCATGAAATCATTTAATTGATGAAATCATGTTATACACTCGCTTGTTAATGAATAATTACTTACGTATTTATTTACTTTGATAGCGGATATCGACACGTGATCGCGGGTCGCGGGGTCGCCGAACCGCCTACTTACTGCCGGCCAACTGCGCAAAAGTATCGCCCTACAAAGGAGAATGTGTATCGTGTTTGGAATTTGTCATCAACATTTTTCATTATAACCGTTACTCATATTCGTCAACATGCGAGCGATCGAACGGCTGAAATAATGACACACGGTTCACTTTTGTCATTATTTCAGCACAATAATAATTATATTACTGCAGCGAGTCTCAGTACCTACGGAGTTAATTAATATACAGTAGGTAGCTGTCGCTGAGCTGATTCCGCTGAATTATTCTTATTTTTAGGATAAGGATAAAGGAGCAGAGAGTAGTTTGTTTCGTTGAAATCTAGGTTTTTATTTCCCGAGTAATGATGCAATCATTACCTATGGAATGACCCTTGACTACTTGCCTAGTATTGATTTTTTAAAAGTTTTATCCTAGGATTATTAGCTATCTATTGTTGATGTTAATATTAAAACAGTCATTTATACTATTTGGATTTTAACATAATTTACACTGTTTGGTAATTATTGTGCATGCTTCCATACTGGAAACTAAAACCATCTTTGACGACCTGCATCACTAGCTGACAATCAGGTTCCAGGTTTGATCCTCGGCCAGACAGATATCTAAACAACGAATTAGGATAGGTACCTGTTCTAGGTCTTCGTATGCTCATGGCACCTACGATCCAGGACAATATAGAGTATGAGGCTGAGTGTAGAAAGCGTTATTATTATTATCACTTCGACTCGTAACTGTCATATCAGCGTGAAGTCATATAGCCGGCGGGACAGGGACGTCAGAAATAAACAAAGACAGATAAAAATACTCCTGCAGAAATAGAGTATAAAGATATCTCGATAGGGAATAGTGTCAAAGTTCATAAGATAACGTTCTGGCGGCCTCACGTGACGCTGACGTCGCCGCCGTCGAGACGACCCGCCGACGCCCGCCTTTATCTAGCGCTCGATGGACTTCTGCCCTAGGAGTATTCTCACAATGTACACAAATAAATAAAATTAAATCTATTTGCATCTTTAAAATAACGGTTTTTTACTAAATGTAACTTGAAAATATATACGATATAAGTGTTATAACAAAAAAAAAATCAATTATTAAAGATTTTTGTCTGCCTATATGTTTAAACTAATTTCTAACGGCTATCTCCGTAACGGCTGGACAGATTTTCACTGGCACCTGATGTTGTAAAGAGTAACTCAGTCTACTTTTATATTAGAAAATGTTTTAGCGTCCCGTGTAATTTAAATAATTAAAACTTTGAATTATTTTCTTAAAAATTATGAAGGCACTCAATTAAAATTATATTTACGTAATGTTTAACATTTTTTTAATTCGGGTGAAACTGCGGGGCTCAGCTAGGTCAAAATATTGAATACCTATATATAATATAATAGGGTACCCGAAAATATATAGCGAGGCTGTAGCCCCGTATCAACATATAAAATAGAAATATGTTTATGCAATTTTGCACGCCTGTTCTTTCCATTGAAAAACTAGTCTAATTTGTAAAATACCTTACCGTGTAATAACGTACATGTTGTAATATTTTATATTAAGAAAAAAGGTGTTTAGGAAATCAATAAGACACATTCACAGAGATCACTTTATATTGTAAAAACAAATTATATTCACAATTACATCGACACTAATATGTACATAAAATAAATAACTTACGTCTAGATTTTGCTACACGCTACTTTCCGATAATCAGAAAACATGCATAATAACTAAACAACCCGGTGTATGAAATGGTCGTATTTTCTTTCGCCACGTCGTAGACTCTCTCGTTCCTCGTGTGTCCTTACGTGCACTAACTAATCATATTTGGTAATAAACATTAATTTTCCAGAGACACCTTGTTTATTTGTATAAGAACGAAACTATTTTCCTACTTTAGCAAAAGTAAGTATCCAATAAAATAAAATTAATATTTCCTTCATTAACATCGAATAGCACAGAATGTGTTCATAGGTAAACAAAGTCACAGAATAGTAATCTGCTTATAAACACTATATTTCTATGTTGGCACGTACCACGTATCAGAAATAAGTTTTTCAATAAATTTCTATTATTTAATAACCTTCTCTCGTAATTTAAGTTGAAACATTTAATTAATATTATAAGGTAGATCGTTAATGTATGTACAAAATCTACACAAGACATTAAAGTTACGACGTAAGTAAAACATTTATTTACAGATACAGTACTACTTATATTTACATTGCACATTTATTTTAAGTTTAAAATGTATGAACAAAATAGATGGCCTGATTAAAGAAGCCAGAGGAGAAAATAAAAAATCGAGACCTCGAAATAACCAAAACAAACTAGCAGCAACGATAATTAATTTCGATTCCGGACACGGGCATATGTTACGTATTTAGATTTGTCTAATTAGCGGATAGTATCGGCCAACTACGGATACTATTATAAATTTATAGAAATTGTAAAAATAATTATTTATTGGGATTTTATTTGCAAAGGAACGCGCGCGGCTATTGTACCTGTTTCATTTAGACTTCGCTCCTAGCCAAATTATGTTAAACTTTTATATTGGATTCGGACAGACTTTTATTTCGGATATCCCACAATTTATTTCAGATACATATTATCCACGCTCAAATACCTACACAATTATATAGCAATTTTCATAGCGATCATTTGAATGGTATACAAGTTGACGTCTTACAGCGCCATCTACTAGCGAGTTACAACGACGGAGAGTCATCAACAAAATATTAACTTATTAATACAAGAATTAAACATTCATATTATAAAATATATGTCGCTTGGTCTCGAAAACAAATAAGAATCTAGGATAAGTCGTTATTTTAATGTACGGTATTAAAAGCTTATGCATTTTTGTACTTATGTACGTAAGAAATTTTATGTTGTGACCGTTTTTTGTAGAAAAAATATAGAAAATCGAGCGTGTATCAATGTGCACACGCGGAACAAACAAAACTATTTAATAAAAAAAAAATATATATCCGTTAGTAACCTTTGCTGCAAGGCTTGCGAAATTTACTAGCTTTACGGTTTGATTTTGTAAAAATGAACGGTCATATTTTTTTAAACGCGCTTAAAAAGTAAAACTTAAAAAATAAATTACCATCTGGTGCCGTTAAGAAAGTACTATTCTACATTACATAACAAGATGTCACACACACACCTGCAAGTCAAGTTTTAATGTAATGTTACATGAGACGACGCCTGGTCTTCCCTTTCGGGTCGACCTCAAAAGTAAAAGTGTTCCAACATGTGTACATGAACGTTCGGTACAAGGCGACGCAGCCGAGCGCCGCCTACTTCTTCTTGGGCTTCTTGGGGTTGCGCGAGCGGCTCTTGGCCTTGCACAGCGGGCAGATGGGCGCGTTGCGGTGGATCTGCTGGTGGCACGACAGGCACGACTTCATGGGCGGCGGCTGCTGCCTGCGGGCGCACGCACACTCACACGTTACACGGCACGCAGCGCACTCAAGGGTGGCGGGACTTCTAAATTACTGACATGTACATGAAATACCATGCATTCGAAAGAATACATTTGAATGCGGCGTACTGACTTCGATTCAGTGTCAATTCGGCTTTGACAGTTCTTCCATCTTGCGGAATTTGCGGTAATAACACGAGTGTGCATAACATTGGGCCATTTTTGTACTGATGTCACAATTCTAAGCGTGCGATATGGCAACTCTCCCGGGTTGGTTTCGATTTTAATCTCTCCTGTCATTTTTAAGTAATGCGTGACAGTAACACAGTAATATTCATATTTAACAACATAACAAATTTATTATAATTGATTAGTATTTCTCTACTAATTATGTCTTTCTCATCTTTTTGTCTGTAAAAAGCAACCACAAAATGAAAGCTACTAGTTGCGGTAAAGAGCCGGAGCGCACTCCAACCCGTCTCGGTGACATCTCTAACAAACATAAAATTGCACCTTGTTTTTGCTACCCCAATATCATCGAAAACTTCATGCAAGTAACACTGCTTTGCGACACCAATCGCAGCTGTACTGTAACAGCTGCAAGACGGTGCCACCGCAGTGTCTCTTTATATTTTCATTACAATCTACAGTCATAAAATTCCAATTCGTCCAATTCCAGCGATTGCATCTTCCAGCTGGTAAAGTGTGCAAGCTGTTGCAATTAAACAACATCCATATATCACGTCACACGATCTGTACGTAACCGTTAGTGAAGCACATTCTGACGCACACAATTATTAAATCTCTTGTTGCAAAATTTAGTTTGGTACTTTAACAATCGTCCTGAAATTATCATTTTTAGGCGAGATTGCTGCGTTGAATTAGCTAGGAATTAGAATACGAACGGATACACCGTCTCATGAATATGACAGGTTTAAATGCCGTCATTTCAGTGAAATGAAATACGTGTTAGAGGATATTGTACTGTTCATTAATCCTCAAAATTTAATATGTCCCAAGATTTGAGGTTCATTCTATATTACGAATGTATTACTTACCAAATAATAAAAAATGGTAATATTTAATTTTATAAATATGATAACAAAATTTTATTTTGTGCCAATGTATTAAAATTTATACCGAGTGTTTTTTTTTACCCAATAAGCATTTACTTATTCCACTAAATATATTTTTACTCATACATATGTGCGTAAATTAACTAATGGGAAGGCATAGGTCGCGTGTGCTGTCGAGGCGGGAGCTCGTGGTGGTTGTGCCATGAACGTGGACGTAACATATGGACGAGCTCTTAGTATAGACAAAGTTATACATACCCACACCTGCGTGGGCGGCAGTGTACAGCGGCACAAACAATATGTTACATTAACACATAGTACACATATGGCCAGTTTACATTCATTTTTTAGTAAAATGTTTTCTAATTACTATACACATGATTATAGTGTGTCGTATGAAAATAATATGTTTCATGCAGTTTGCAAATAAAATCACAAAATAATTCAAAAGGAAGCCAGGGATTGCTTATTTGTTTCGTAAGATGAAATTATAAATATATTGTTATTTCAAAGTTTCATGCTTTAAATGAATATAAATATTGAAATATCAAAGTACTAAGTAATTTAATATTTATTGATAAAAATACAAGTCATGTTTTTCTTGTTTTTGGTGACGTGTACTTTGAATGCTTTCATTTTATAAAATTTTTGTTAAATGAT
>DWRA01002381.1:0-14159 GCA_018250295.1 Spathilepia clonius
TATTCAATAGTAATTAACACTTCCTCGTGCACACTAGGCTCGATGTCGATTCTTTTTAAGGTTCCGTAGCCAAATGGTAAAAATCGGAACCCTTATAGATTCGTCATGTCCGTCTGTCCGTCTGTTCGTTTGTCACATCCACTTTATTCGGAAACTATTAAGATTACAGAGTTGAAACTTGGTAAGTACGTGTATTATGTATACTGTTTGCCGAATTACGTACAAAAATAATAAAATATATTTAATTTAGGGCGGCTCCCCATACATGGAACTGAAACTCATTTCTTTTATCTTACCTACATGTGTGGGGTTTCTACAGAAATATCTCCAAAAATGAGTAAAGTTTCTAAAACCATTCATTCTCAAAGTTGACTGTTTGAGAGATAAGCCCTTTATAAGCGGTAAACTAAGAGAGTGAAAAATCTGGATTAAACATATGTTGTAGATGTCAAGAAAAACTAGTTGTCTGTTTCAATAAACAATAAATAAAAAGAATAATATATTGTCCTGTCTGCTACTATTTAATGATAATGCCACGGAACCCTTCACCTGCGAGTCCGACTCGCACTTGGCCGTTTTTTTAACACCATGAAATTTCAATAAATGAGAATGCAGTCCACCTGATTGTAAGTTCTTACTGCCGTCCATAGCCATGATGATAGCCATAATCAACTCCAAATTAGGTTGAAATGTCAACATGGGCTTGGTTACGTTACTCTGCCTTATAACATCCTTAAAACCAGAACAAACCAGAGCTTAACGCTTCCTTAATATTATAAGAAAAAAATTATTGTGGCGGAAACGCCACCTGAGACATACTACGGGTTCTACTAACTTTAATTAACTTTACTTAACTTATATCTGTCTTATATTCTATAACTTAATATATTTTGGGTATTACTAAAGAATAAGAAGAACATTTTATTAGCTCTATTAATTTGAACTTCTGCATACTTACAACCAAGAACCTGCTGCGTTCTGGGTTGCAGGGTGTGGCAAGGCTGACTTACATAAATAGGAAACAGCCCTTAAGGAATTGCAGCGCAATTTTAAGTATTTTCAAGCAGGACTCCGATTTAGAGTAAGGCTGCAGAAATCCCAGACTTGCAGTATTTTATTAAGTTTAATTGGATGGCATACCCGTTCGCTATTTCTTCATACACGTATTTATGTAAAGAACTATTAAATTTATCCAAAATCCTTTTCTATTGTTGCACAGGACACGTAAAGCTTACACTTAACACTTTTGGTTGAACACCTTTAAACTTAAAAATATCGATATTGCATCAAACGTCTAACGACAAATTCGAAAACACAAGCACTACCGTTTTTATTCATTTACTTACTGCTGTATTAATCAATCGGTCGTCGGTTAATCGATTATCGAAATCGAATAATTCGCTCGGAATAGTCGGCCGATTTCGTTCCGCGCACTATGCGTTGATAGTTTCGCGAACCAATGCCCTACTGAACGATGCCAAACACAACACTAGTGTATTATTACCGCGCAATGTCGTAACTCGCGAGTGTAGGTACGGTGACATCATTAATGAACAAAATTCATACATGGAACAATCTCACGGCCAAGGCTCGAAGGCATCGTGTCAACAATGATGCAGCGAGGGGTGATACAACAAAAAAATATCAAGACTATGATACAAAAGCTACTATAGAAAATGACGTATCCTTTAAAATATTTAATACCGCTCGTGAACATACGGTCCGAGGGACGTCTGACACAATTAAAGAGACTAAAAATGAAACCAGAATGCCATGTGATGATAGCACCAACACATTTAGCCCGTATACGAGAAACGTACGTTTTAAAACAGTCGATGATCTATACATCAGTCCTCAGTACCAATGGGTATTACATATGTACGTATTTATATCGGACTGACGCAAGAACAATCATGGATTCTAGTTTTGTTTACATTGAGATAATGAATAAAGTGAAAGTGGGATTTATTAAACTGCAGGGGAAACCCAAAACTTTCCAGTTAGCACAAAACGTATAGATACATTTAAAATGGATTGTATTCAATATGTATTTATTACATGCAAATCATAAACAGACACAAGTTATGTTTGATATGTAATCTGAACACAGTTGTTGAATTCTCTCTTTCCATTAGCAATATGCTATCTTCAAACGGCTCAAATGTATTAGATATCCCAGAATGAAAGCAACATATGCGTCTGGACACACAACGTGGCGAGAATAGGAACGACTGAATGCGAATTCTCGTCCTATTTTCAAATGCGACGCAACATTTAGTTTACAAAGTTGGATATTTCACGAGGAAACTTCTTTGTAAGTCACATTTACACGTGAGGACAAATATGGATTATTTACAATGAAACTTACCCGCAGTCCTTCCTCCATCGTGTCCAGACTCTCGTTTGGTAGATGTGAGAGATTCGCTTGCACTATCCTGATCTCCTCGAGCAGTGTTTCAATATCGTTAGATAAATCATCCTGAGAACACATTTCTTTATTAGCCACACGCTACGTCAGTCGACAGCGACGTGGTACTGCGAGACGCGAAAATAGCTTCGAGTGTGAATTCGATTGACAAATGGGATTTACATTTAGATGTACGATATCATTTAGATATACGATGTTGATACTCGATCAAAATCAATAACGCTCAATTCGTGAATCAAGCACTGATGCCATTAAAGTTCTAAAGTTTCGAAATATACATATTTATGTACAGGAGCTATGAGATAAACATGAACGACTAGCATTCGACGCTAAGAAAATACGTGAACATGATCATACTAAACGGAATACGTTTGAAAAAAATACGCGCATTTTCTAGCGATTGACAAATTAACGTCTAATAATAGTTCCACGACAATTCGCGTAGTTTTATTTTTAACGGCTCTAGCTTTTATACCATCTATTTCGCAGTCTCAGAATTCCACGTCGTTTGAGTCAATCGAAGGTAGTCCATTTTGAATTCCAGATGCATGGACTGATGGCCAAATATATAAACATAAATATGAAAGAAAGGTTTTTTTAATAACAATTTTTAACATATAGATTATTTTCGCAAATTATTCGAGATTACTAGTAAATTTATATGTTTGGCCTTAAGTTAGCAACACAATAAACAACAACGAAAATCGCATACACATCCACTAAATTATGTTGGCATGACATGCTGGACTGGATCAAATATTGGTCATTCTGTTAAACATCTATTAGGGCGTAGTACCCGGGCTCTAAACTAAACAGATATATTCCGTATCAAAAGGACATCACACGTCGTAGGACGCAGGCTTGAAGGTTACACGCAACGCCTGGACGGCGCGGCAGAGGATTTTTTATGCGATAAAGAGAATTAGAAATTAACAGTATGAAAATAAAATTGAAAATTATATTGATGATCGTAGTCGACACAAAAACAAATGGCCATATTTTTAATGATGCCGTGCATCTTAATTTTACTTTTATTTTCATACTGTTAAGTTATAATAATCCTATTAATCACATAAAAAATCCCGTGCCATGTCGTCCCGACGGTAAGCGCAGACACTTGGAAAGCGTTACTGTAATGATCAACACATTAAAATCATATTCTTTTTGAACCCAAACAGTTCTACTACTACTACTACTACTTCTGAAATTAATATTAATTTTATACGATAACAAAAAATTTACAGTTATGAAGTTATTAAATTTATACATTAAGGTGTTTTAAATTTTGTAAGTGCGTGTGCTTGCTTGTATTTTAGTTAGAAGATTGACCACGGCTGTATGATTTCACATTTGATACGGAAGATGACAATTTCTCAATATATTATCATAGAAATAAAAAATATATATATTAATTCACAGTAAAGTACACTAATCAGTTCTGCGAATAAAGATGAACAGTTATTTCACAATACCATTTACAAGTTATTCGATGGTATTTATTTATAGTTATATCTTTAGGTGTTCAAACATTTCAAACAGGTATCTACTACAGAAGGAATCAAAAGCATTCATATTCAACTATACTGTACATGACTGACCTGAGCGATACAACGGTAGTAGACATTTAGTGTCAACCGTTTCCTTCTTTGCGTAATTACTTTAAAGCCCAAATAAAGCATCTAAAAAACTCCAATTAAAGCGTCAATAGTGTCGTTCGTCTTGTAGCAGTCAAATTTTGGCATTTCTGCTTGATATAAGGGTAACAAAAGCGAAAAACGACATAGCTCAAATAAAACAAGAATTGCACAAATATTTATTTTATTATAACAAAGTTTATTTTTAAATGTCAAGGTTTATATCGTTATGTTTTGGACGACTAGACATGACTAGATTTGTAGACACACGCTATACAAATACTACACAAACTAATTTGAAATGCGTAAACACTAATGCGGCGCCCGCGCATGCCAAGAGTGGCGACTACAAGACGATCCGCAGACCTGGCAGACGACAACTTACGATACAAAGATTTGTAATAAGTGAAATTAAAAATTTTGTGAAAATATCATGCCAAACATAAAATATAAATTGTAAAATTGTACGATACGACGGTAGCACAGTCACCTTGGCGGTCGTCCGGGTTCCATCCTCTTCTGGCGGCTCCTGTGTGGGTTGGGGTAGGGTGACCGGTTCAGAGGGTGGGGCGGTTAGTATATCCTCTGGTATGTCGCTACCTAAGCGCGGCGTGTCCTCGCTTAAGATACCCGTCATAGAATCTGTAGGCGTTTCTAAGCTTAAGTAAGAACTTTGATCTTTCCAGCTGCAAATTCCACCGGGCAAGTCCATCGAAATGTAATTAGAATCGAAAGGCGAATCGCAAGGTCCTCTGGGAGTGTTTTCATCGGTATCGGAAGAATGGCCGGAGCCACCGTTTCGATCCCTGTCTTTATCGTTTTCGTCTTTGATTTCAATGTCAGTATTACTAACGTTTGGTATTTTTGATTTATTAGCCAAGAGAATAAAGTATTGACATTCCGCATCATGATATAAATGCTTTTCAGGCCAAAATGACTTATCTTTAAAAAGATTTTCCTCTATACTCGCGTCGCTATCTATCGGAACGTCTACGTTTACGTTAGACTCAGGTATTACGTCTACAGACCTTTCGAGTTGTTCATCATATGAAACCTTATCTAATGAAATGAGTTTAGATTTTTGTTCGATTAATATTTTTTCCGCGTCATCCGTTATAAATTTGTCAGTCCAAAAGTTTTGGACGTTTAAGTTTGATATGTTAGTAGGGGGATAAATGTTAGCATGTTGAGAGTCAGGTGTTTCGATATGTTCCGCAACTGTTTCTATTACTTCTGGTTGTGAAGTATTTACTTGTGCGGCTGTATAATTTTCTGTTGGAACATTAACCATCTCAGATACAATCCCGTCTGTGTCATGTTTATTTTCACTTAGAACAGAGTAAATTACACTTTCACTTATATGTTTGTCTTCTGTAATATTTTCTTCTTTACACTCTTCATAATGTATAGCTGGTTCTGATTTTATTTCTGTTAATACATCTTCAGGATCAGGAGAAGCGAACGAGGGAGTAATACTATCCAATACTTCATCATGGTGTTCATCAATAGACACGTTTGTCTCAACTAATTCAATGGGTATGTCGTCGCTCATAGCTGAATTATCATTTTCAGGTAATAGCATCTCCTCAATTTCTCTTTGCAAGTCTGCCATTTTACTTTCTAGCGATTGTTCTTCTGTTATCTTATCATCAGGGGCGTCTTCCTGTTTTTCAACAGAAAGTATTTCCTCTTTTAAAAATTCTTCAACCGTTATTTTTTCATCAGTTATAGTGTTACTTGTACGCAACACGTTAGGAGCATTTATATCCGCATCTTTATCTTCTTGACTATCTTTGATGACGTCTACCTGTACTGTACTTTCGGATGGTTGATCTACCTCTACACTGATGATATCAGATAAGTTACTTAAATCATCAATTCCTGTTGGATCAATTCTCCAGTACTGAGCTTCAGAATAAAACCTATCTTTAACAGGTGTCTGTAGTGACTCAGGCGTAGATATTGGAGTATCAATATGTTTCAATGGTCTGAATTCAGTTTGTTTTTCAAATGCCTCTTGCTCGGAAGAAGTGATATCCACGGGTGAACATGTATCAGTTGTTTCTTCAATTTGTGTTTCAGTTTTCTTATCCTTTTTCTTTTTTTTGCTCTTCTTTTTATGTTCAACAGTATCTGGCGGTATAAATTCAGTTTCAACTATTTCCTCAACTTCCTTAACTGTTTCTTTTACAGGTACATTCCGTTGTTCACTAGTCTTCGGAGTATCTTTCGTTTCTTTTGATTTAGAGGATCGTTTCCTCTTATCTTTCTTTATCGGTTGTTTTTCTTCATCAGACGTACTTGGAGCTAATTGTGCTACTTTATGCTTTATCTCTTTTTCTTTTGATTTTGTTGCACGACTTTTTCTTCCCTTTAATACTGTTTGCGTCTCTTCATCGGAAGGGCTACTTTGTATTGATTCAGCATCGTCTGGTTTTAATGTGCTTGTAAGAGCATCAAATCTATTTTCTGACTTGTCACGCGTATCGGTCTTCTGTGGTACTTTGGATACAGAAACGGATCGATTATCTCTTGACCTAGACCTCGATCTTCTACTTCTTTCAACGGTTATAAATCCTTCAGCATCTACCGCAACCTCCGGCTTATGATGTTCACTATCAGATTCATCTACTAAAATAACTGGTGGTCTACTTTGAGCGTGGATGGGCTCTACTTGACGCTCTTCTTGCTTCGGTGCTCTATCGGGTGATGGTCTATTACTTGCTACAATTTTGGCCCACGAGTGGTGTTGTTCGCTTTCGTCATGTATGACATTTTCAATTATCGGTATCGGAACATCTTGAATTATTTCACCTAAAGGTTCCTGAACAGGTCTACTTAGTTCATCAGTTTCAATAATATTGCTCCTATCAGTATGCTCAGTTAACAACCCTTCGGCAACAACATCTGCGTATGATTTGCCTTCTTCTGCCATTTTTACCCAAATGTTACTAGTTTCAGGAACAATTGTGTGAGCGTCGTCATCTTTAATAACCTGAACTGGTTCGAGTACACGTGCAACATTGGAGTCTTTTTTATCTTCCTTCTTTTTCTTTTTCTTGTTACGCTTTGATTTTGATTCAATATGTTCTTCCTGAATGGATTCAGTGATATCAACAGGCACAGTGATTACATTCTCATGTTCATCTCTTATAGATGTTTGTATGGGATCATCTTTTTCTTTATTTGCCAATAAAATAGATGAATAAGATGGTTGTGGGGGAGTCAGGGTCCCCGTAGTTATATTTTGTGTAGTTATAACTTCTTGTGTAAGTTCAGATTTAACTACGGTTTGAACAGTATCTATACTTGTGAGTTGGGTGTCACACTTATTGCTCTCAACAGCTTGATACATGTAAGAGGGTGTAAATTCAGGTGCATCAGCTGACAAATTAGAATACAAAACAGTGTTTGTGAAAGAAGGTTTGAATTCAGGGATGGAGTCTATTTCAGGAAGGAGGTCATGCAAACTGTGTATAGGAGATTTTTCGGGGCGTGTAAGGTTGGTTTCAGTTTCGGGAAATTTAGTTTCATTCGAGACACTATGTTGTAAGATATTTGATTCGTCTGATGTTATGAGATATTGTTCCGTACTTGTGTGGTCACTAGGAAGGTCACGTGTATCGATAATTTCCGAATCAAACGTTTCTGATTCAGTTTTAGTTAACAATGCCGAGATATATCCAGGTTCCTGCGGCTTTTCGGACACAGCCCGTATTTCTGTATCCAGATCGGTATTAGGAGATGGCCATTCTGAAATTTTGTCACTTGGTGATGGCCCTTGTTGTTCGATTTCAGTTATGTTTTCTGCTGATTTCACATCTTGAACGATGTCACCGACAGTTTCAATGTCCGTGTGTATTAATTCTTTCAGTGTATCGGAAGGTCTTTCAGATTCAAGTTTTTCAGTGTCAAATGACTCGTCGGGTATTTTAACATCCTCAATTGTTTCTTCTATTAATTTTATAGCATCTTCAACGAGCTCGAACGTACTACATTCATTTAAGTTAATCTTCTTGTCATCGCTTTCGACTTCTTGTAACAACTCTTTACTAATCGTTATGTTTTCAAAGGGTTCAGTATCATCAATCACACTGTCGATAACAACAAAGTCTTTCATTTCATCATCAGATATTTGCTGAGGTTCTTTTTCAATCTCAATGCTTTGTTTATTAAGTTCTACATTAATTGAATGTTCAATATCGTCGATGTTACCGAAAACCACAGGCACAAATGACACATCAGCGTCGTCAATTGTAATAGAATCAACGTCAAACTTAGGTTCGTATTCACATACAAGTTTATTTTCAGGAAGAGTAGTGTCAACTACTTGTAATGGAGAATCAGTCTTAGATTCGTGTTGTATAAAATCAATAGTTGTTTCGCCTAAAGACTTATCAAGTGAAATATTTATAAGACTCGTGTCTTCGCCGATAACGTGAGAAATAATAATATTCTCAGAATCATCTTCAATTTCAGGTGTTAGTGAGGTTGTTTTCTGTTCAGAGTCCTTTTCAAGAGGTTTAGGAACTACATCTTCAACCACTTTGGTGGATACATCTTGCCGCACTTCAGCAATAACAGTTTCTTTAATTAAATCAAGAGGCACCTCGGAAAGTGAATCAGGATGTAATTTTTCTGGAGGAATAATATTGTCTTCACTAATAATATCGCCTTTATCACGAATGTCGTAACTTTGATTTATGTATTCTTTGTCAGGAGCTTTGGAAGTATCACAAATGATCAAATTTTCTTCTTCAGAAACTTGCTCAGTGACTTCTTTAACTGGCTCATTAATCGAAGTGAATTCAGATTTATAATTGTTTTCGGAAATGTTCACATCCATTGACGCCTCTGGGGTGGCACTAACAGCTGTTGGTATCTCAGGAGAATTTTTAATGTCACATATTTCTTCAACCTTTTCCTGAGACTTATTAGTCAAAATAACTGCTAATGTGCGTTCAGCATCTTGTATTTCGTGATAACTATGACGCAAGGGTATAAATACAGCAGTCGCAGGCTTCGGAATCGGTACATTAGCATCTACAGCACTATCTATTGCGGAGTCGACAGGTGTTTCAACAGTATCAGCCGGATGTACAATTTGGGAATCTGTTGATTCATCGTGACCTAGCTCACGTGTTGTTGTAACTTCACGAAGTTCAGCAGACGTTTTTTGTGACGCAACATCACGATCAGATTTCTCCTCAACCGAATTTTGTTTCTCTACTTGGTCAGGTTCTACATAAGATGAATGGGACGAAGCATACAAATACTCAGCATCTCGCAATTCATGGTAACTAAATCGTGGAACATCATATGACCTTCGTACATTTATTTCTCGAGTTTCGGATGGCACTGGTTGGCTGATATCGTTACGAATTACTTGTACATCCTCTAAAACCTCTACAGGTTGTATATCTTGAGGAACTGCTTGATCAGTTACAATATTGATACTTTGAGTCTCTTCTGTTTTATCTTCTGTTACAATCTCGGATCCAGACGAAGGCTCCTTGCTTTGTTCTCTTGATTTTGTTATTAAAGATGCTAATAATGCCTCAGAATCCGCAATTACGGAATAATTTTGTCTTGGCTCTTCAAAATCGAATTCTACGGGCTTAACATTTGGCTTATCAATCTGGTCAAGATTCTGACTTTCCTTATCGATCACGTATTCCTTTACATTATTTTGTTCAGATATAATTATACTAGTAGACTCCTCTGTAGTAGTCTTTAAAGATGCAAGAAGGTTTTCAGAATCCGTTAATTCGTGATAGTTGTATCGGGGAAGTTCATGAGACAATAATTCACGGTCGGTTTCCGGGACTAATTTATCCTGAGCAGATTCCGTTTTTATATCTGACGTAATTGGTCCTGTGTTTATTACTATCTCCAAGTAAGTAGTTGGTGGAGGTTCTATAGGCATTTGCGTATTCTGTTTGCTGGATGGTTCTGTAAATACCGAAGTGTCGTAATCAAATTTCGAAAGCGATCTTATCTCAGATGCATCTGGGATGTCTTGTTCGGTTTCTTCTAATTCTTCGCTGGGTGGGGCTTCTATATTTTTCGTTGTCGAAATACCAGACGCAAGCATGTTTTCAGCATCATGTAACTCGTGATAAGGAAATCTAGGCGGGTTGTCAATCACAGTCGTTCTTTGATCTGATTCGGTTTCATTTACAATTTTAGCAGATAATTCAATTTCATCGGTGTTCTTAAGTTTGTCATCTTTAATAGTATCCAAGATGTTATCAGTAGCGCTATCAACATGTCGTTGTTCAATAACTTCCGCTTGTGCAGGAGGTGTTTCTACCAATTCTGGTTTTAAGGACTCTGTGCGTTCTACTGAGGAAGATTTAAGGCGTTCATTGACAATATATTTATAGTAGTCATAATCTAATTGATGTAAATCCAGATTCATTGAATAAGTCTTCACTTCTTCCTCCAGTTCTTTGTATGGGATTGTTACTTGTTTTTGAACTGGTGTCCGTTTACGTTCTTGAACAGAACCAAAGATGGCCTGTTCTAAGATGTCCTCGATATATTCTTCTTGATTACTTTCACTTTCATTTATAACAGTTGTCTCGTTTTCCTGACTGCTTTCGATTGATTGTTTTTTGACCACCTCTAATGGTTTGTCTTCAGCAACTTGCGAAGATGCCTGTTGTGATTCTTCTGTTAAAATAATATCTTTAGTCCTTTCAAGTGTCTGTAAGTCCTTAATGATTTCGAAAGATTCGAGTATAGCACCTTTACATATAACGTTTTGTTCAATAGTTACTTTCTGTGTTGATTCTTTTACTTCTGGTAATATCTCGCTTACAAGTTTAACGTCTTCAGTAATTTCTGTTTCTAATATTGGGGTCACATTTGTATCATCTAAAATAATATCTTGTGTGTCAAATGATTCAGGTTCTGTCAAGAAGCGATCCTTATTGTCTATTAAAGATTCTTCGCCAATATCCAACGACTTTTCATCGATGACTTTAACATCAACTGTCGATTCAGGTTCAATAATTACATTTTCAGGCGAAGCTGCTGCTTCCTCCAAAGAATTACTTTTGCTTCGGAATACTTTCACGGTTCTAATGGGTGGTAATTTCTTAACTTCATGCGTAATTAAATATATAGTCCTTGTTTCAACTTCTTCCTTAGTTGGTTCGACTTCGGTGGTTTCGTCAATAACAAGGCTATCCTCTTTATGAGGTTCCGTGGCAAAGAATTTGTCATTGTTGTTTTGTTCAGTAGACGCACTCGATATATTCGTAGAATCAATTGTTTCAGGTACTAATCTATCTGCTTCACTGACAACATAAGTTTCAGATTTCAGTTGCTGCTCATTATTTATCGTCTGTATTTCCGTAATCTGTTGTTCGTTTTTCTTATCTTGAATGCTGAACTGCTTTTCATCATGTATTAAATTTATGACTTCATCTAGAATTGTCACCTCAGTAGCAACTTGCTCTGGTTCAACAAAAGTTTCTTCAAAATCGCGTCTATTAATAGGTTCTAGAGCTGATTCAGGGACCCCTTCTTCCTCTGCCATAAGGGTATTCCAATCCATAGTAATCAGATTCTTTTCAACTTCTTTAATTATGCTATCATTCTGAGAAGTCCTTTCTTTCTCTATTTTGTTGATGTTATCTTCAGATTTTTCTATTTCATGTCTAGGAACAACCTCTTTCTGTTCTACATGTTTCGTAACAATTTCTGTTTCATCACTTTCCACCTTTGTTTTTTTGCTTTTAGATTTCTTTTTAGTTTTTATTTCTTTAAATGGACTGTTCTCAATTTCCATTTCTATGATAGGAGTCTGCTCTTCTGATTTTGAATCGAGTACTTCAGGGACGTCTTTCTCTTGCAATCCTTGGTTGTTTGCGACACGTTCCTTCTTTTGTTTACGTTTCTTCTTACTTTCTTTACTTTCATGTGAGATCTCAGGTTCCAGATCATTATCATTTTTGTCATCTTTACTTTCTGTAAAGGATATACTTTCTTTTTCAATTATGGGAGATTTGTTAGTGTCAGCATGTTTTGATTTTTTAGACTTTACTTTCTTCTGGGAAGTTTCTACTATTACACATTCCGTATTTGGTACGGACGTTGTCGATAATTCAATTTGTTTAACATCTTCTTCGGTAGATGGCAACGTTTCGGTGGTTTCCGATGTAACAAGTTCTGGTGTTTTTTCATGTTTCTTTTTCTTTTTTTTCTTATTTCTTGTTGTTAGTACGCATTCGTCTTCAATAGGTGCTTTTTCCAACTGAACTTCTTTACAAGAAATATCCTCTGATAAAATTTGTTCTTTACATTCAGTGGTAACTTCCATATTCTTTTCTAACAAATCTTCAGTAAAGATACGATCACCTGAAACATTTGTATCGATATCTTTGTTTATTTCAACAAAAGACTCCAATTCGAAACTCTCAGATAGTTGTTTTGAACCATGTTTTTCAGAAGTAGTTGTTTTTTCGTGTTCTAATTGAGTCCTTTCCATTTGTAAAAAGTCAATACTAGTAGACTTTTCTTGTAAATCATCTACAAAACCTTCATTCTTACTGCTCAGCTTATGTGCTGATTGCAACGTTATAATTAGTCTTGTGTCATCTGTCGACATTTCTCGCCCGTCTTTGTAAGATTTTATGGCTACGTCTTCAGATTCGTCAAGAGGTTTATTTTCAATCACTGGAGACTCGGCAGGCAATGTAGAAACAATCTTTTTCGTTATATTATCTGGTTTTGATTCCTTATTTCCTCTTTTCTTTTTATGTTTTATACTAACTTCCTTTTCTGCTGGTTTAACTTCCGCTGATTGAATACTAGATGTCTCAATAGTAACGATGTCTGCATTATTATCTTTACTTGCATCGCGAGTTTCTTTGGATTTTTTCTTTTTTTGTTTATCAGATTCCTCTATTTCTTTTAGAGCCTTTTCTATCTCATCTTCACTTTCCACTTTAGCTTTTTTGGATTTGTGCTTCTTTTTACTTTTTTTCTGTTCAACATCTGGCGATTGACGTTCCGATAGTACGTTCTGTTTGACCGTTGTTTCTGTTATAGTCTCAATGACTGTGGCACTGTGATGTATTTTTTTAGCAATTTCAACGGTCTTAATTTCGCGTGAAGATGTTGTTATCGTAGTAGTATCCTCTACTTGAAGAGGTTCATTATCGTCAAAATCTTGAACTTCAATGACTCTTTTAGGTGTTTTCTTTTTCTTCGTTTGATCATGTGCCCGGGTCGGGCGCTTCTCAGGCGCCCGCCTTTGTCTTGGCATATCTCTGGAACGGCTCCGTTGCGATGGGCGTTCTGGCCTATCGATTCTTTCAGGTTTAAGCTCCGATGGTTCCCTTGATCGAATTTTAGATTCATATTGAGTCGGTGGTGCTTTTTCAACTTCGACTACTATTTCTTTAACCATTTCAACCTGTGCCACCTGTGGTTTCGGTAACGAGGTGATATTTTGCGCCCTCGCTTGTTTACGCAAGCCAAGTGCTAATATTTCAGCATATGACATTTCCTGAGAGCGACCGCGCGTAGTTGGACTTGAGGACCTATCGCGTCCTTCAAAGGATTGCAATTCTCTTTCCGGTTGAACTGAGAGACACTCGATGGGAGTCGGAACTCGATAAGCGGGTTCGACTGGAACGGGCACAAATTCAGCCGAAACCCCGTGTACAACCTCAACGTCCATCTCATTCTCAAAGTTCGGGGGTGTGGGAGTCTCACGTTCGGGCGCGTCCCGTGGAACGGGTTCAAACCTTATGTCGGCATCGCCGAGGTACGCGGCACTTTCACTAACACCGTACACGGTTTCACTGAACACCGGCACATCGATAGGCTCATTCACGTCATCGATTCGAACACTGGGCACTTCCATAAAGTCTCCAACGGGCGCATCTTCGGTGGGCCCGGGGGGCGAGTCGTCCCGATCGTGCGGCTCGTATAGCATTCTGTGCGTGGGGAGCCGCTGGGCACTGGGCTGCCTGGAGCCGACCGAACTGGAGCGGGAACCGCAGCCCTTGACTATCTCGGCATAGGTGGTGCCGCCGGGCAGCCAGGCGGGGCTGCGCGCGCGCGAGGCGCGGGGCGGCGCG
>DWRA01002382.1:0-14158 GCA_018250295.1 Spathilepia clonius
ATTAGGCAGAAATAAGTGTGGCGGTGGTGCCGCCGGAGTCGAACTACAAAGGGTTCTACCACCATTAAATGACTTGCGAACTCATGGAAACAAGGAAACTGCTAAATGAAAGGTTTTGGATATTTTACGCGTCAGTGTGAAAGCAAAAGGCACAAACAGAACCAGGATTGAGAACAATTTGTCGCAAAGTTGTATTGTCTGTTGCAACTTCGGAAACTAAATACGGGAAGAACATTGAAACTGAAGTCGGAATGCGGACATAATGAAACAAGGCAACTTAGACAGCAAAGGAACAGTTTGAAAACTTCACCGTGTGATTTTTTCAATTCATTCTAGTAATTAATTATTGCATACAAATACTTCAACTTTGTTTTATTAATCCTCCTCCTGTACTCCTGAAGACTAAGATATTCGCGTCACAATTATATAAGTCAGTGATATTTGATTGTATTATAATGTATTACATTAATTTTTTTATTACGTATCTATGCTTAGTATTATACACTATGTAATAATAACACTAGGGAATTGAACTTCAAAATTTCTTCAAAACAAAATACTGCGCTGTTTACATACTCCAAATAAATTATGATGATTGGAGGTGTCACCATCGATGTTGAACCAATAAAGATTACCGTCTACCCGGTCAAAATTTGATTTTGAAATCAGCAAAGTAGCTAATATTCCGGTTGAACATGCAAGTAAATTCGCTTTATGAGAACTGATGCGTAATATCCGGTTTTCCGGAAACGTCGACGTCAACGGCGGTGAACCTGGAATTCTGTTCATAAGTTATTTTATAAACTGCCGTATTCCAACTTAAATGTCGGATACAAATGTATTAGTTATTATAACAAGTAAGGTATTAAAGTATTTGTAGTTGTACGACACGGGACTTACGTTGTCCGTACTCAAATTTGTATTATACATTTCATGAATATTATACAAGTACGCGTTAAAATAATTTAGTCTACACACGACTATAAAGTTCACTACAACTTAAAAAAATACGTATTATTATTGTTTTCTTTTATAATATAGGTTTGGCAAACAGGCGTTAATTTACACATATTTTTTTTTCTGCATATTATACAAGTACGCGTTAAAATATTTTTATTCTACACATGATTATAAGTTCACCACAACTTAAAAAAAAACTAAAAAAATCGTGTAAATAATTATCTTTTATTATAATACATGTAAAAATAGCAAACGGACATGCAGTCCACATGATGGTAAGTGGTTACTACTATCCATAGACATCTGTATTCAATCCCGGATAAGATTTAAATCACAAAAGGTTTTACTACCTGTACAAAGTAGATTAAGATTTATTGCCGAATCCTATTTTAAGTCTTTAAGAACCAAAACCCTTGAAAACTAAAATAACACGTCTCGTGTCTCTTCGACTATACTTTCAATTTACTTAACAGAACTCCAAATAACACCGTCTATGTTTATCCGTGCGGCTAAACTTACTCGACTGCAACTGATGCGTAATATCCGGATAACTGGAAACGTACAGGTACCGACATGTACCTAGTTCCTGTTCGGATGGGATTTGCAAATCCCCTATTCAAGTTAATTTGAAATGGGATTTCTCATGTCAATGCATTAGACGCATATAGGTAACCTGCTAGCAGATTTTTATTTATTCTCCGTCTGTTAATATGGCAATTTGTCCGTCTGTCACAGAGCTTATGTCTTTTGAACGGTATTACTAAGGCCGCTATAAAACAAATATAAAAAAGTTTGAAATAAAAGGAAGGAGTTACCAAAAAACGGCATTTTTCATTTTATCTATACAATAGACTATTATTTACATATTTATGTAATGTGTTTATAAATAATTAGTAATAGACTATTCAAATATTTTTATTTATATATTTCTATAATTGGTATCAAGTTTTGTGATACGGAACGCTCTGTGTGCGAGTTCGAATGGCATTCGGCCAACTATTAGCTAATATCACTATGATTTTGTACTTTTATGATGAGATTTATTCGTTCGGGGTCTGGGTATTTGTGTATTTATCATTACATGCATCAATGACGTCTGCGTCATGGAGAATTCCAATGGACTAGGAGCAAAAAAAGTATACAGCTTTCTAGATAAATATTTAGTTCCTGACAATATGTCTTTCCAGGGGACATTATTGCTTAATATGAACCCGGTTTACCTTTTCTACAATATAGTAGTATCAACGAGCATGCAATACACCTGACAGTAAGTGTATACTGCCATGAATATGTGTAATCAACTCAAGACAAGATTACAGTTGAGGTTGAACACAGATGCGTTCCTATCTTTGAGAACTAAATTGGAATGTCTCAGATAATGTCTCTTACCATATGCTTTAAACCAAAAGACAGCTGCACTAAAAACTGCTGTTATTTGGCGGAAGTTGACACAAATAGTTCTAAAAAAATCTCCTGGATGAAGATACGATATGTGTGCTACTAGGATATTCTTTTATATAATAAGACTTCAGGGTAATTTCACTGTACCGTTTATTAGCGAACATATTGACCCTCGAGATAGTACCTAATAAAAGTACATAATAGAGGACAGTAAACTTATTAACGACGGCATAAACTTGTCGCAATATATTAGATCCAAATTAAGTTCAGACCTAACCGGGATATACCTAAAGTGGACTTCGGGGTCTATGCAAATATTGTCTGAAGCTTTGAAACTTTAATAGAATTAATATGGATTTCACGCGGTTTTTGGAGGTTCAAACTTTAGAGCCTTGTGTATACATATCAATTTGAAATCACGAAAAGGGTTATCGCAAATAGACAACGCTTAATTGGGACATAAATTCAGACAATATCAAGTACCAAGTCCTAATTTGGTTAGGATTACATTTGGTCACCGAAATGAAATGTACAGTACATAACGAAACCCTTTGTAGTAAAATGATTTAACTGTTCATTATAATAAATTAGTAATTAGATTAGTATTTAGATGAAATGTAAAATATACGAACATTTTAATTAGGTAACCGATTGCGCAGTTGAGGCTTAGCCAGGCTTCTAACTTGTTTCGAGTTCTGATAAGCGTAGAATTATAAAATTTATTTAAACATATTTCATCTTTCTCCTAAAGCCTAAGTAAATCCCTAACATAAAAGTAATTTTAGAAATCTAACATTTCAAGAGTAATATAAATGAATAAAATAACAGTTACAAGTGATGATAACTACGTCAGTAAATATTTAGGAATACATAAAGCCAAAAGTACTTATTAAACTGCAGTAAATGCGTATTATAAGCAGTGATAGCCTAGCGGTTGAATCATGACCTCTCATTCGAGGGGTCCAAGCTTCACATTTCAGGCACGCGCATCTGATTATACAAAGTTATGTGGGTATTAGAAATTATTTTTAACGATATTAATATTAATTATAGAAATTACTTGCTTTAACGGCGTAGGAAAACGTCGTGAAGAACCCTGAGAGTTGTTTAAAAAATGTTCTTAATGGTGTGCGAAGTTTACCAACTTGCACTTGATCAGCGCGGTAGACTACGGACTAACCCCTTTCACTCTTAGAAAAGACGTGTCCAGAAGTGGCACAGTAATACGTTGACGACGATGATACACTTTCAAAATTCGTTCCCTAAAGCCACCGCCGGACATAACTTCTCAAACGTACAGAGCCCCAAAATGTGCCACGGTTGCTTGTGTGCGAAGTTTGAACACATATTTGCACTTTGAAACCGTGAGTCGGTTTTTAGCGCACATCAGAGAGTTCAAATCACGAATGTTTGTGTACCCACACTTACAAAATTCTGTAATCGCATATTCAGTCCACAAAATCGGCATCCAACCTGTTGACCGTCGTTTCAATAACTGTGCGCAAATGTTGTTCATGTGGTCTATGGCAAGCATTTGTCGACGACATGTGATCAAATGTTGGTTCAAATATAATCAAAGAAGTTTTCAATACTTACTTCATTTCCGTTATTTAAACAATGTATAGATATACGAGCCAATTTACATTCAAATTTTTCTAAAGACCTTATCACACACGCAATTTTACTAGAGATTTCTGCAACACCGGTCGATTTCTCAAAAATCGAGATTCAAAAGTGCTCAAAAATAAAATAAAAAGAAATCTCTCGCAATTAGCATTTTCGAAAACACCCGTGGTATTCTAACCAATAACTTTGAAGTTACAGGTTTTAAAGTAACCACTGTTGACGGTATTTGCCACACTACAATTTGGTTAAATTTTATATACGAAGATTTACAAAACAAGAGACATTTTCTAGTCAAATATACGCCGTAGCCACATTTAACGGGTACAACAGACGAGCTAGTGGTTTCTGTTTAATGAATGAGGCTAGTTTCTCGCTTTGAGCACAGCTAAATTATTAATTTTCTCTCCTGTGATGCCTAATGACAGAAATATTAGAATTTGATAAACATCACTCACGTATGACTTTGATTGACATATTCACTTTTTACTGTCCAAAATTTTATGACTGTTGGAATGATATTATAGTCCTTATCAACCTATAATTAATTCTGTAATAGGTATATACATATATACATCCTATACACTTTATGTTAAACTATACACTTGGGGTAGGAATTGCCTCGACTTTATTTCTTTTACTTCTTAAATCTTATAAATTTATAACCACGAATTGTGTCATTTTCTCTTGTTTTAATTAAAATTAAACATCAGAATATTTCTTTTATACTTCAAATATATCTGACTTTATCAAAACTTCCCACCCATTTGGGATTCATCAAAAATATCCTTGAGCGACATGACCATTTACCATAACTAATATTTTGCATTGTTGCATTGCCATTAGTTAAAAAAATAGAGCTTTTACCGAAATATAAACCCTAATTGCAGATCCCGAAAATTGGAATAGGCACGTAACTGTATTTCCGAAATGCGACACCTTTAACAGGACTGTGGAGCGGTCAGCGGGCCTGCGGCTTGTTTAATAACGAGCCTAATTTCTCGCTTTGAGTTCACTAAACGATTTACTATTACACTGCTTTGTGAGGTACAAATACCCAGACCCCGAAGAGAAATGTAACCAACGTAGAGGTAGAACCTCTAGCTTCATTTGCGGACACTATTGTGCACGCATGATGAACAAAATGGAATGTTTCATTGATGTAAAATATAATATATAGATAATTTTGAGTATCTGTCTGTCTCTTACAATATATTTTAAAGGTTGGTAGATCAAGTGTGGTATGACGGAACAGATAGCACCGCCATACCTACTTTTGGCTTTTGAAGTGTCGCGTTTCAGTAGTAAAGTGTTAATGCCAACTTACATAATGAGGGGACCATCTTAGTCTGAAGGAGTATTAGAACCTGTTGTATATGACCTGTTGATTACTGCTGTCCACGGCAGAGGTAGTAAATACTTACAATGCGATGGATTGCTTGGTTGTTAGCTAGTTCTATAATAGAAAAAAAGAGAACCGAAATCCAAATTGATAATTTACGTGTTTGTATGACTAAATAAAAAAAAATGAATCCGGGTCAGAATTCTGAATGAGATCCGTATTATAAAATCTGCACCACACGGAGGATTTATATATACCCAAGCAGTAAAGTATGATACATAATCGTCTTAGAATAGATAATTTCAAAGCAGACCATATGGTACTTATACATCCCTTAGGTATGACTAAACCTTTGTAATCTCGGCTTAGGTCTCGTAATTAAGAGCATTAGGAATCTGTGATATTACGTCTTATGCTTATGTGAGAGTCTTTACATAATCATGTTGTTCTGGTAGATAGCCTTCTTAGGATACTCGAAGAATATAGTAAGGAATAAGGAATATAAGATTCAATTAACTCATTGGCTGATCGACATGGAGTATTGTTACATATATAACTTCAAAGGTATATTTTTTGTGATCGAATTCAAATGTGTATACCTACTTTTTCATAAAGGACAATTTGTTTGGATTAACTTTTTTTAAATTTAGATGAAAGATTTGACCATCAAACACATACGAACTACCAAGGCAAGTTATACTGCATCTTGTAAACAATAACTGCTCCTTTTTTGTAGTCGGAACAAACACGCACAGTGACCACCTAATATTTACGCTCACTGCTGTCTTAAATTCAATAAGGAACTCTAAATAAAAATAAAAGCATTAAGATATTATTGAACTTCAAACTAGAACAAAGGAATCAAGCACAGAAATATATGTGTTGACAATTATACTTTTAAATATCTTAATATATTCCCGAGATTATCTTTTGATGTAAGTAGATCGAAGACACAAGTTAAGTAATAATCAAACTTCGTGCAAAGTTCTCGTGGTTTTAGCGAGAACGTGGCAAACAAAGGAAGACCTAGTTAAGCGAACTATAGTTGCAGTTATGTTACTGAAGCAATAATCTTATCTGTATTTAAACGGTAATATAATTACTCTGGAAGTGGGTGAGGATAACGCTAAATACATATTGAGAAGGGATCAACTTAAGAGGGCCAGAGTAATATGAATTAGTTCGACTCAAGTTGTACACACACACCTATTTCTAGGTAATAACATCAGTACCAAGCGTAGTTGTGTTCCGGTTTGAAAGATGTAGCAGGGGAGACATATTTATCCAAGTCGTTTCAACTTAATCATCAGGGGTAAAAAGGCAACTTCAGGTAGGATTTTAATCTTATCTGGGGCAGACTACAAATGTCCATAAGTGGTCCATGTTTTATGACAAAAAGTATATTGTGAATTTTTACACAAAGTTTTAATTTTATTTTAATATCAATTTGTCACTCAGCCGTTAAATGCATCTCCTTTCCCAAAAAATAGTTTTAAACGCCATTTTGCTCAACCGTAATAAATATCAATTATTTAGATGTTTGTTAGTAAAACTTTATATACTCCCATAGTTTTCTCATTTGATCCATTTATAATTTCCGACCCAAAATTAACAACACAACTTTTGAAAAGTTATGTTATTAAGTTGCGTTGACTGCCAATTTATTAAGCTATCCCTGAGAATTCCTGATTGTCCTGATTGTCGTAAACATTAAGTAAAGTTTATACACGTGTTGATTCATTAAAGTCTAACTTGTAAAACCATAACTATGCTTGCATCAGATTCATCTTTTTAAACTTGAGACTAGTCGATAATTAAATTTTAACTTAATATTAACTAGCTAACAGAATGCATAATCGTAACATATCCGTGGAAAAACCAAGAGTGAATCCGTAAGAATAAAGTTACAAAAGAGACACACTTGGATAAAAAATTACTTTTTAAGTTGGATAGTGACAAATTTCACTCGCATCCAAGACTTGTAACATTAATTTCAGCCGGCTTCATCTGCAGAGTGTCTGTTTTTCATTTTGTAAATAACAAAGTTGTGTACAAACTTCCATACTTATCTTCCATGTTTATTGAGATGACGATGAGACTATAATTTCCGAATAATTTAGCTTTGACAGTTCTTGATGGATATTTGTTACAAAGACAAAGTGTTTTGAGATTATTCAAAAATTGAAATTAAGTTATTACTTTAAGTAAGTACTTTATAGACACGAAAATTTTATTCATATCTTCTGATATTAATCCTGTTTTACATTTCGTCAAATGTTTTTATAATTCTAGTTGAGAGTTATTCGTAGCTTTACTGCTTTTCATAGCGTTCTAAGTCAATAGCTGCAACGCTTCTATATCCAACATCTGATAAAACGTCTGATTAAACTGATATGATTACAGGCTTTGAAAGGTCTAGAAGCTTTCAAGATATAGTACGATTAAACCAGGGAGGTACTACCGCCACATACATTTAATCATGAAGCAGTTCTGCATTTTGGTAGAAGAGTTTGGATGCTGGCAGATTTACATACAAAGCGAACATCTTATTTCCCGGAAAAGGCAATGCATCTCTGATCGACTTCAGGTATGTAGCACCTGTTCTATATGAAGTTGCACATAGATGTCAGTGAGTGGTAGTTACCATTACCATCAGGTGGATTGTAAGTTCTCCTACTACTCCGATTTTATAAGACATTTAAAGGTGGTAGAACGCTTTGTAGTTCAACTACGGCGGCACCACCGTCACACTTATTTCTGCCTAATAAAAGCAGTGTTAAACGCAGCTGTCTTCTGGTTTGAAGGGTGTGGTAAGGGAGATAAACGTAACGAGGCATTCCAACTTAGTCCTCGTGGGTAGCAACGCATCTGTGGTCGACTTCAGTTGCGATTATACCATCAGGTAGACTGCATGCTCGTTTACTACTCCATTACATATAAAAAAAAAACGTCAATGGGTAGCAGTGATCATTTTTGGACTGCAGCCTTGTTAACTACTTCACTTGCAAAAAATACTCAATTAAATACTTACACTGGTTTGCAGTAAATTTTTTAATTCAATTCCTGTATAAATTCATTGCTTTATGCGGGCATCATTCATTTGGCTTAATAATCAAAAGAGAACAGTGACCATTAAAACCAAAAGGTATACTGCAGTGTCTCTTTAAAATAATTAAAGGCCGGCCGTCATTTATAATATCCATACTTCGGGCCTTTGAAAGCTACCCTTCCGGATCTACCTTGAACATTCATAAACGAAACCACTTTGCCAAGAAATTAAGGGGACTTTCGTTCCTGAAATTTCGGTGTAATTCTGTTAAAGTTCCACTTTATATCTTTTGATTTTGTTAAATTTATATTCCATTTCAGTTTCGTGAGGAATACTAATAGTAGCTTGAGGAGTCTGAAAATAAGTATTATTTTATCTAACTTAGAAATCATAAAATACCGAGTTCTTTTGTGAAGATTTAGCTAGCAGATTGCGATAGGTGCAGTATTTGATTAAAAATACAATGTAGCAAAACATCGGTACGAAATTTTACATCGTAAAACAACACTGTAAAAATATAGATAAGATGACTTCAAGTATTATTACTAACATTTTCTTACCCCCACAGCGAAAAACAAAATAAAGTCCGCAACAATACCTGAAACAAATAAAATATTTAATGATTACCCTTTTGAATGAGTAAGTACCCACGGAGCGTTTTTCTTTCGCCTCCGTCGTGGACACGTCGTGGTAGCTGTTGTTTCTAAACTCACAGTTTTGCGCAACTAGTAGTCGTATGAAAGAAAGAGATCGAATTATGTATGTTGCTCATCTTTGAAGTGGAAACAGCAGACAATCGCGACACAGCCTAAATAAATCACTTATCTCCATTTATATACTTCTACGCATATTGCGGTTCCGGACCCCCGCGAATATGCGGAAAAAAAATCTTCGTGAGTTTACATAAAACTATTAACCTTTAACCATTTCTATAGAAAACTGTTATCCAAATACTACCACATTTAAACGTGATAAATGAACGAATGAAACGTATAAATATGTATGAAAGGATTGTAAATATACTTTATTAATTACGGTTACAGAATATTTATTAAAGTTTTAGAAACCTCGTGGATTGATTCGCCAACTCGTTGCAATTTAATCCCAAGTGATAAAATTGCGCCCTTTGTCAATTTCCACTAAAAAATGTCATGATCTACATTGATCTACTAGCTACAGCCATTTTTAAGGGTAATTGACATAAAACAGTTACAGGCACTCAGAGATACGCATACATAGGTATGCGATATTGAGATATTGTTTCCTTTCACGTACCCTACGTTGGAACTAAATGGTTTTTCTATGATGTAATTAGTACAACTTATCAACCTTTCTTCGCTATTTAAATCAAATAAACACTCAGTCCCGTTTCTCTCCTGGCCGATTTTTTAATTATCTGTTTTCTTTTTTTCTTTTCCTTTCTGTCTTTCCTTTTGTCTTACTAGCTAATGATTGTCATTCATACTTGAAATAACAAGGACGTTCTTTTATTACACCCCTTTTACGTTTCACAAAAGGCGACGATGGTGTAATTGCTTGTAATTTATACGATGATAGACAATGTTTTCATGTTTTTATTGTATAGTAAGTGTTCTAAAAAAAATTGCTAAAGTTTTCGTATACAACTAGTTGTTCTGTATGATGTTTAAAATTGGAATATTAATATTTTTTGTAACGTTTACAAAATAGCTGTATATCAATAAAAAATTAATATAAGTGAAAATGATACTACAACTTTCACTGTTTACTAGTAACCAATACCGGCATTTACTACAAAGAACCGTAAAGCACATGAAATACTGGGCTAAAGTAGTGAATATTACATGAGCCAAGAGGCATACAAGGGAATTTACCTGCCTAAGTAAAGGACCCAAATATCCTCCGCTAAAATTTTATACTTGTACTTATGAAGGTAAATTTGATTAAGTGTTTCGGATTAAATAACGTTTTCTTACAAAATTTCGCTGGCGGGAAAACCAACCCGTGAAGTGACTTGATTAATTTTTCTTGAGGTATTAGACTTTATTAAATAACACTTAATTATGTTAGAACCCAAACAGGTATTTCGCTTGTAGAGTTCATAAATCACACAACCCAATTATTTTTCACTAGACTTTTGTGGCAGGTCCAGTCAATCATAGCTGACCAAGTTACCTCTAGTAGTATAGAACAGCAATTTACAATACTTTGCATGTGTATCTATCAATGTTAGGATAACGTTAATTTGAAACATGATACTGTCTGAATTACATTAGTTATACATAAGTTCTTGTCACATCTTAACATTCTATTGTAAGGCTTAGGTTTTCCCTGATATTCCCTGATATGATTGTAGACGCCGTGCTTCTGTTTATAGTATATTAATAAGTTACATTTAAATGTTAAGTTTTCCCTTAAGTATTTATTTGTGATGACAGATACACACTTAAGGGAAAATACTTACCTTAGGATACACAATGCCCTTAAGTGCAGCGCGGCACTTCAAAAAGTTTTGGCGCAAAGTAAGCGAAGCAGAAAAACAAAGATGCAACTCTACAAAACTATAATTTTTCTTGCTGGCAAATAGACACTTACGCACACATAGGAAAATAAGCTTTTAAGAATGTATAGAAAATACTTCGAGTTATTCTAAGCCCAACTAAACGAGAAGATGGCATTTGCAGCATAGGGATAAACTGCGAAATACAAGACCTGGTCTCCGAGCCCATCGTCATGGAAGATGGGTCCTTAAAGCGCCAGTACCAAAGTCTCCCTGATGGGCAAAGACCAGACGGACGGCCTAAGTACTGCTAGGAATATGAAGCAGTCAGGAACCTCTGGAAGCTAGAACACAACTAGCAAAAAATTGCACAGGAGTGAGAGAATTGGTGAGTTCTCGTATCGGAGGACAAGATTCACTTCATGTTGATGTGGCTACAGAGTATTATATGTACAATTGCAAATTTATAATTACGATTCAGATACAAAAATATGCGGACTATCAAATATTTATTATAAGTCTAATATTGAGAATCACGTCAAATTAAATGAAGTTAAAGTAGCTTCGAATCCTTAAAACTTAATTCTCATGAAAAGTAAGTTTTAGGTATTCAACGATACTGTGAAAGCAGATAATAATAATAGAAAATTAGTCTCCCTGAACAAAGTACTTAACAAATCAATTCGAATCAGCTTCACGGAAACTATTTTAAAGGGAATCAGAATGAAAGAAATCTATTTCAGAGATATAAAATCTAGTCCACTCTTCGGCTCCAACAGGGCGTGAAGAGAATCGGACAAAATGGAGCGACTTTGGAGTCAAGCGAAGTGTCAATACGAATGAGAGTCCACCCGAATATAAAACCGTTTGGAAAGGTCCAAATGCGTAGTGGAAACGTTGTTCTATATTATCTGTGGCTATCCTCTTTATCTATACTTTTATACATCGTACCGTATCTATGCAATACAGGCAAATCGTTACATTCGACTAGAATTTAAGTTAAGCGACTTCCTAAAGACCTTTTCTTTATGTTCTCTTCGAGTACATTTAAAAAAATTATACATCTTTTTATCACACCTGATGGTGAGTAACCACAGTCGCCCATTAACATCTATAATCTTTATCAGAAAAAAGGTTATATCACCTTCAAAAATCTGCTTATCGATACGTGGTAATCTTGCATTAACCTCTAAGTTTACAATGATAATTTAAAGAAAACTTATCAAAATATAATTGAACGCATATATTTTCTATTGATACCTAGTACATATTTTGAAAACTGGGAATATGCATATTAGAAAAATTTTTGAGGCAAAATAGAATGATTTGAAAAATATTTCTACATGTTTACGAAACTTAATATAAGAACTTTACGAAATTTAATACCAGATTTCCAAAAAAAAAAAAAAGAAATAAACATTTTAAAATCGGCTGCTCTTAAGTTAGTCCGTAGCTCTTTCTATTGAACTTTAGAACTGCGTTGTTACGAGTATGTGATTCAATATCGTTGTAATATGACTAATGCTGGAACAAAAATTACATATGTAAATATTTAAACTTAAAACCGAACGGGTGCAAATGTTAGTAAGTAATGTTGCAAAACATAATATAAACAATGACCGCCAGTTGGTAGTCATATTGCTGAAATCTGCAAGGTCGTTTCAGAAGACATATGGCTTGATTTAGGTTGTTAAGCAGAACGGTGCTATTACCAAAATAGATTGCTTGACCTACTTCAGTTCCTGTATATTTGACCCAGAAAACCAGTGTAGGATTATGTAAATTGGTAAGTGTGTATATAATATATGGTTATTTGTATTTTTTGTAACGTTGGAGTAGGAAACGACCAAGCAGTCTACCTGATGGCAAGTGGCAATTGCCGCCCATGGACATTTGTAATCAACCCCAGATAAGACTAGAATCCTACCTGAAGTCGATCACAACGGCGTTACTATCCCTGAGGGCTAAGTCAAAACGCCTCGGATAAGAAAGTCTCCTTCACCACACCCTTCAAATCGGAACACAGCAGCGCATACCACTGTTGTTATATAATAAAAAACGTGTGACAATCGTGCCTCCAGAGTCGTATCATAAAGGATTGTACCTTTAACTAACGTGGAAAATATTGTTTGACTCCTATATGATAAATGTTCGATGGATTCACTCAAAATTTCGTTTTTGTCCAATCACAATTGACCTGCTATCTGGTAATGTCAGTAGCGGAATCTGAATTGTGTATATTAAGGGATTTCCGGACATTTAATCAGAATTAAGTTCTGTTTCGGACGGGGGATTGGAGTTCGGAATAAAATGTTTTATTTTTAAAAATTATACAGTAACTTTATTTGTATAAAACTCGGAATTTCCAATTTATTAATCTTGGAGTTTGAGTCAGCAAGCACCAATTAAAGCTTTCAGTATTTATATTTCAAATAATTTCATAAGACTTTATAATAAAGCAATTACAGAATTAATGGTAATTATTTATTTATATTAACAATACGATTTAGACGATCTATTCGATTTCTTATATTGCTTGTTCTTAATGAAAAAATAATTGCATTAAATGAATTATATATACCTTGGATTATATTCTTAACTTTTTCTATCTTTGACCAAAAATCTACTCATGTATGTATCAAATTAAAATATTTCTATAACAAGACGTCAATGACAACTGAAAGGGGATATACACGACAAAATACCAGTCCTCAGCTTTAAATAAAGATCATTTTTTACCAGAGAAATTCTAAAGCATTGTAATTCCAACAAACCCACTCTCGTGGTCCCACTAAATTATCGTATCTAGGAACTGCGAATGGAATTGACTCGATGCCGCACTCCTTATCTCCAACCGCACTGCTTGCTCAATTATGCAAGTGGGTCTAGATTTACGCTTAAAGAAAAGTTTGCACCAACTATTTGAAATTAAAAAATGTACTGTAAGATTATGAGAAATCATAAAGTTTTTTTTTTATATGATGGAGTAACAAACGAGCATGCAATCCACATAATGGTAAGTGGCGATTGCCGCTCATTGATATGTGTAATCGACCCCAGATAAGATTAGAATCCTTCCTGAAGTCGACCACAGATGCATTGTTACCCCAAAGGACTAAGTTGAAATGTCTCTGATAAGTAAGTCTCCCTTATCACACCCTTCAAATTACATAGAGGACAGCAGCCCAAACTGCCGTTATTAGACAGTGATAGTTTTGAACGTAGGATAAGTTCGCAGTTATTATATTATTGGCAGAATTAACGTAAACATGACCAGTTTTCGGTAGAAAGTTGTCTTGTTGCT
>DWRA01002383.1:0-14157 GCA_018250295.1 Spathilepia clonius
TCTGTTTACATTGTTCTTTATTAAAAATATATAAAATCATAATAGTTAAAATGTAAAATGAATCCCATAAAAAAATCAAATTCACAAAATGCAAGTCTTGCAACACAGTTCTTCAGCCATAAAATGTACCGAGATATAATTTATTCAGTACCTACCTATGGGAGTATCTATTTAACTTTTTTTTTCATAAATTATTACCTGACTATTCTATCTTGCAATAATTTATAGTGACCGAATGAATATTAGTCAGCCTTATTTTTTGTTAGATAGATTTTACAATTGCATGGCAACATAAGCACATAATATGAATAATTATATTATTTAAACAGTCCTAATTGAAAATGTCTTTAAAGGTTCTAATTTCTCTTTGCAGTTTATTATTGTAAATGACTAAAAATTTTGTAAACTTTAAAGAGTAACTTTACAATTGTAGTTAATATATCTAGTTATAGACAATAGGACTAAAATTATATCTAGTTAAATTACCCTCTGTGAGCCACTGAAACTTCAGTCTTCTGGCTTCGTCCACATCAAAGTTAGAGGGGGTCAAAAATGACTTCAATACCTATGCCTATTATTTTTATTGCTGTCGAAAAGGGCGTTTGTTGGGCACCACCGTGCACATATTTCAATTTCAGCTAATAACACGCCAGTTTAATATATATTTATCAGACCCTAACAAAACAAAGAAAGAAAATAAACACATACTCGACATATTTTATTATTTTAGTTACCTTTACTTAGTGACTATATAGTATGCAAATTCATCGGAGAATAGTTTGATAACATTTTGTTTGACCTGTTTATTATTTATATCAAACATATTACTCAAATACAAATGGATATCTTTAAAAAACTTACTTAAGAACTCGACGATTGCAACGCTCGAATTTTACAGTTACAGTCGATTACATTTCACGACTCAAACTACTGTCACGGTTAACACATCATTCATGACTATAACGATTATCACGGTGGTAAGCTTAACTTTTGGCCGAGTCGTCGTAGCAGTTTACGCATGTCAATAATATAGTGACGTCATAATCACGAGCACATGGAACGAAGGTCTACGTCGGCGGCTACTCTAAACCATACAACTTGAGCGTGCGGTCCATACTTGTGGAGGCGAGGTTCTGCGCGTTCTTGCCAAAGCGGACGCCGGTGGCGGCGGCCGTGTGGTCGTTGAACACCTTCAGCTCCTGCCACTGGCGGCACAGGTACACGCGCACGTCGGTGCCCGCGATGGCCAGGTACGTGCCGCTCTGGTCGAAGCACAGCTCCTTGATCGCGTAGCCCTCCTCTAACTGGATCGTCTTGAAGTTCTTCAGCTTCCGCAAATCCCACAGTTTAACGCATGCGTCCTCCGCAGCGGTCGCCAGGTAGTAACCGTTCTCAGAGAACGAGATGGACGTCACTGGGCCCACGTGGCCGGGGAAGTTGGCCACGTTGCTCTGCTCCTTTAAGTCCCAGATCTTGACTTGTGAGTTCTCTGTCCCGGTGCCAAAGATGAGACCGTCCGGATGGAACTGCGCCGTCGTTAGGCTGATGCCAGATGAGTCGCTCACCTACACGTAATTACATTTTAGACATAATTATACACGTATAAAAGAAATTTAGCTATTAAAGGAACTACGACAGGCTAACCAGAGAAGTTGCAAAGCAACTTACACATACCTTAGTCAGCAAAGCACCGGTGCGTATATCGGAGAAGGCCCAGTGCTGGTCCGTGGAGGTAGACAGCACGTAATCGCCAGTAGGATGCAGCGACAGCCCCGTCACTGGACCGTCGTGCGAGCGCAAGATAACCGTGGTCTGAGATCTGCAACATTCGCAATATATGTATACCACTCAAGTTAAATTTTTTGAAGAAACAGAGCTGTTTATTGTTTAATTAACTGTAATGGCACAATCACAACACCTATCTATTAAAGCCAAAATACTTGCTTTATAACAATGATAATAATCTGCTATACTGTAATAAGATATATGTTGACATGAGGCATTTCAATGTAAAAACTGTGGTAAATTAACTTACGAAGGCACATTCCAAACGCGTATGGTATGATCTGGCGAAGCAGTAATAACGGTGTCCTCGTCCGGGTGATAGATGACGCGGGTAACCTTCTTGGTGTGACCCTTCAAGATAGCCACCACCTGCTCTGTGTCTTTGTTGAACACGGTGGCGTTGCGGTCGTTGCCGCCCGTCAACAACCTACTGTGATCTGATGGGTTGATGTCCAAAGCCAAGATGCCCGGCACACTGGCTGAGTGAAGACCCTGTTGGTGGATAAATAAAATAAAGTGATCAGTGTCGCTGTTTTATAGATGGAGGTAATATATTAATTTGTCCTTACAAAGGCTTTAACTATAGTAACCATCATTGAATGAACTTTACATATATTTCAATCGTCATATCGCTTCTTTGCTTTAATAATGTGTTATCTTACAAAATACCATTGTGTTATTTTACAATAGAAGATTTTTTAAATTTAAAAAAAATATTCAGAATAAGACCGAAAACAGTGATACCATAGTTTACGACGTGTATGAGCTTATTTGTACCCGTAGTGCGCGTACGTGTGTATTTTTTTATATGATGAAGTAGCAAACGAGCATGGAGTCCACCTGATGGTATGTGGCAACTATGAACATTTGTGATCCATCCTAGACCATTGTGATCCATCCCAGACCAATTGAAGTCGACCACAGAAGCATTGCTACCCATGAGGACTAAGTTGGAATGCCTCGTTAAGTTTATCTCCCTTACCACACCCTTTAAACCAGAGGACAGAAGGCAGAAATAAGTGTGGCGGCGGTGCCGCCGGAGTTGAACTACCAAGGGTTCTACCACCTTTTAAAATGCACGCATTTGTATGCACGCGTGTACGTGTATGCGCACGTGTTACATGTTTGTACAAATATGACTGCACGTAAGTGTTGTGCGTGTTACCGGATGCGAAGCGAGCGTGAGGAAGGCACGCAGCTGGTCGGAGGGCAGCAGCCCCTCGGGCACGGTGCGGCCGCGCCGCTTGCGCTCCTGCGTGAGCGCCGTGGCCCGCTCCTGCAGCCGCGCCACCACCTCCGCCGACATGCCCACCGCCGCCGCTCCGCCCGCCATTGGTCCCTCCAGCTGCAAATACACAATTTTCATTACAAATATGCAATAATTGTAATATGTTCAATTATGAAGTAACAATCAGGCATGCTAGTTTGTACAAGTAATTACGAGAAGCATTTCCTTTTATGAACTGATTAAAATAAAATAGTATTAAATATAACAACTTTTTAAAACTACTATGATTTATAATTCATAATGTGTTGCAAGAAAAATATACCAATACACTTAATATACTTAAAATTTAAAGAAGATCACTTATTATCGAGAATTTCAAAAAATATATAGATATATAGTATGACTAACCGCATTCTGTGGCTGCGGCGCAGCGATGCCGGCTTGCGGCTTGAGCGTGGCGAGCGCCTCGCGCGCGGCCGTCACCTCCTTCGTGAGCCGCGCGATCACCCGGCACGCCGCGTCGTGCTGGTACAGCGCGTGGCTCAACTCCTATTGTAACACCACCCATAGTACACTCACTTAACACCATCACCATCATTAACCATTTACTGTTCTACTGTTGAGTACCATAAATACATATGTCTACCACCAAAGCTCGTGACGCCTCTGCTTCGAACCACATTTCACCAGATTTGTCGTAGGATTTTGTAAACTTCATATACTTTTATGAACCACATAGAGAAAGCTCAGGTAAGGTATTAACATATTATATCTATTCGTAATGCTTTTCTGTTTCAGTTACTTACACTTAACCTTCCACACCCACTAATCACTTCCTGCCAAACAGACTTTTTATATATTTTATTTTAAAAATAAACTTTATTGTTTCATTTTTTATCCCTATCAAATCACAAAATACAAATGAATAGCGGTAACTTTTTCAAATGCATATTCTACTACTATTCTAACCTGTAAGTCTGTGAATCTCTAAATTACAGGGACTCATGTACATTTTTATAATTTGTACAAAGCTTTTGGTTATGATAACTGAAACTAGCTTCAGTTTTGGTTAAGAAACTAGTTTAAGATGCCCATCTTAAACTAATTTAATGATAACAAATTCAGTTACTCTAATTTTTCTAATATGAGTTTTGTTTCTGTAAAATACCACTTGCCTGTCTAGCGGTCTGAAGCTGCTGGCGTTGTGTGAAGGTGTGCAACATGAGGGCATCCCATTCATCTTGCATACTCTTCAGAGTAGCGGGGATAGAAGTGGCACTTGGAGGCTTAGGCTTTACTATTGGTGGGGCTGTGAAGAGATACAATTTTGGTTTCAGTATATAAACGTTAATGTAACAGCAGTTAGTGGCACTTAATGCTCAATAGTCCACTAGTCCAATGGCTCTGTACTATTTTACTCGTTATGGGCACAGACATAAAAGCATACATACATCCTATTCAATACAAACATTTAAATATGCAGCAACCATAATATAACATTTACAATAATGTATACATATACTAAAGTGAACTTACAATTCAAGAACAGAGCGTATTCATTGTGTTCGTTACACTTTAATCAAGTGGTGAGGTTAAATAATCTTATTATTGATAATGACTTTAAAACTGACTTTGGATATAGTGGTTTTGAATTGTCAAAATTTAAAAGATTCAATATGTATAATATTGCAACAATGAATAATAAATATTGGATAAAAATGAATTATTAAACATAAGACCAAACTTCAGATGTTGGTAGCTTGATGGTAATATATCCTATATCTGCAAAGTAATTACACAACACGAAATTATATTCTATGGTTAGCTCAGTAGAGCTCGCAATATTTTCAGTTTGAATATACAAATTATTAATAGACTTACTTTTGATTTCAATGAGATCCTCAACCCGTAGCTCTTTACCACTGATAGGATCAACACCATTCTCTATTATGTATTTCTCTATTATACGTTTCTCAAATACAGCACCCGACGTGGGGGATACCACTGGCACTTCTGGTACCTCATTTGATACTGAAAAACATTCATATTGAGGTTATGTTTAGACCTTTTATAAAGCTTTTTTCTAATACAAATCACGTATATAACATATTTAGAGTTTTACACCAAATACTTTATTCACAAAAAAATAGCATCATTAATTACAAAGTAAAATAATTTGGAACAAAAATAATAATGGAATATGTTTGAGATCGCCGGATCGCCCGGTGGCAGGATGGATACAACAAAGCTAAATCTTTCAAAAGTTTGCAAACAATATGTAATTTAATACGAACTTGCACAGTAAAGAGCCATATTTATTTCTCTGATATACGCTTATTTACATAGGAAATAACTAAAACACTTATTTTACAAAACACACAATTCCCTCCGATACAGAACTATCAGAAATTGACATGTAGTCAAGTACAACAGCTAGTGATTGATCATTGTATTGTAGTGAGTTTGTAGCACGAACTATGATATTATATTATCTGTGGTATTGCTGCCCGCAAATTTGAATTGAAGTAACAGATTATCGAAGCTAAAAATGTTATTAAAAATAAGTGGAGTATGTCGCCAAGTTGGGTTAAATTATTTTAACTAATTTAAATATTTAAGACATAGGTAGATAAAAGAAGATAATCTTATATTATTATGCTTTACTATCGTGAACGTTACTCAGTTAACTATATTATATAATTTGAAAGATCACGTTTGGCTATAACATTATATATATTTGGTTACTTACATAGTTATAAATTATTACTTAAATTTAAACCTAAAAAGACTTATTGCTAACTATTCGTACAAATTTCATGATAAATTAATGTACTTACTAAACTTATAAAATGTAACTTGTCTCAGTACATGTATCCAAAACTTATTTACAACGGAAATCCGTAGCGGGAATAAATGATAATGTAAGTTTATGTACTTATGTATGAGAGTGAGAAAGACAGGTATTCTAACTCTATGTGTGTGACTGAGTTGTAGACATAATTCACTTGTTTTCTTGAGTACTTTTCTAATGTGATCAACAAAATTCCAATTATTATAAATTTATTATTACACAAATATAAAATGTTATGTTTTTAACATATTTTTTAAAATAAATTTGTGTCTATTACGTAACTTTAACATTACATTTTAAAATATTTTGTAACGAAGCACGTTAAATAAATAATAGTTAATTTTAGCGCAAAATTTATTACCAAGTTGTTTTATTTCATTGTTGTGAAACAATATTTAAAACAGATTCGATTTGCGCGAGGAAGTAATCGTACAGAAAAAAATATAAACTCACAAAGTGCGATCATTTTGAAGGAAAAGAGCTATACATAATTTATGCTGATAATTTTTTTAGCTGAATAATCGGGCGCGAAAGCTTCGTCACAGGAATGCTCAGCGTTGATTGGTCGAAAATTTCGAAAGTACCAACCTAACAATACATAGAACATTTTGGCTATGTTGTCAGAATTATTACCAGTTGTGTAGGCAGGTAAAATTTGTCGCTTTGCTGAATTTAATTTATTTTTCTTTAATGGTTTTCGATACGAAAACTATCGTACGTTTACTAGAATAATACCTGTGAACTTATTCTTCTACGTGAAACAACCAAATGTAAGTAATATATTGCAGTTTGAGTGTTTCGTCAACTTTTCTTTTTAAAAGGTTGTGGTTCTGCAAAAGTAGCAGCACAATTGATAGAGCGCGATACTCGCGAAAGAAAAAAAAATGTACTGCTTTCATTACAAGAAATAAATAACGGAAAATGTTTATATTATTTTATTTAAGCTAATGTACTTTATCAGATTAACTTTATCAGTACGTGTATTTTTAAAGTAGAGTAATCGGGCGAGTCAATTTTACTTCACAATATTTTATTTTTACATGCGTTGCAGGTCGTGAATAATGAATTGCGGGAGATAATAAAACATCTGTAATGATTTCGACACCGGTCTCGGGTCCGAGAAATGGAGAGACAGCAGTATAATTCACTTCAAAACTTTGATGATCCGAAAACGGAAATATTGAAAAAGCGATTATTAAAAACTACAAACTCGTCCGCTGTTGGGAATTTATCACAAAATAGCTCGCAGCATAATGTGCTATTGAATACGTTACGCGTGAGTTAAATATTACGCTGTGAAATAAGTGCAACTCGGTTCGCCCTCAATGACATTGTTTACGATGTTTCAGGCGCCAATATCGAGCAGCATGATCGTGTCCTCGGTTCAGGCGCCGCAGAGCTCTATGCCCATAACACATAGCTTAGTCACTCACTCCATTGCACCAGTTAAACTTCACGCTAACAACGCGCCTTATCCTCTGCAGTTGTCCACTGTTCATGTGCCGGTACAAATACCTGGTTCCACATCCAACATTAATGTCCCTGTACAGTTGTCTGGAGCTACGAGTAGTGTGCCCTTACAAATAGCACCTGTCAGTCTACCAATACAAGTTTCAGGGACCACAAGTGTTCCCGTTCAGTTGCCTGCAGGTGAAACTATTAATGTTCCTCTACAGATTCCCTCTTGCAATCAGAACACTCACTTGATTACACCAACATTGCCATCTATGCCACTTTTGAATACTACAACCCAGCCTCTACACAGTTCAATAATTCAAGTACACATGGGTTCAAATCCTAGGCCCACAAACATGGATGGCAGCACAGACATGGGTCTGTCTAATTCTGCACAGCTGCAACTACATGACTCGACAGGAGTCCAGATGAAAATGACCAACGCAAATGCGGTTTCTCAAATGCAAGTAGGGTCAAACTCTGCTGTGGTGCAAATCCCGAGTTCATCTAACAATCCAATACAATTGAGTCTGCCAAGCAACACAAATACTGGTGTCCAGCTGAGAGGAGCTCCGAGGCCTATGCCACATGTAGTCTATATACAAACACCAACTGGTTTGAAACCAGTCACCAGTACAGATGTGATCAGTCAAGCCAGTACAAGTGGCAACCCGCCACAAATTATTGTGAGGAGACCTGTGAGTATATTATTTTGGCTAGCTTTGTAACAATATAAAACTACTATTTTTTATTTCGTTTAAATTACAACAGACTCTTAATGTTCTCTAAGTGTTTACTATCTATTAATTCAAAAAATAATAAATTTGATGCTAGGTGCCATTAAATTAATTAACCGGTTCATTCAGTAGATTAACAATATAAATATAAGTATGAAACAATAAAACAAACAATTACAAATATTGCTTAAGTGAAGTGTGAATGTCCTTCTCAAGTGAACACAGCGTGTGTAAAATAAAATACAATTGTAAATAGAATAATAACAGTGATTAACCTAAAATTAAATTATAGTAAGATAAGGCTCCATGTTATTAGCATAATATTCATCATGCAGATGTAAATCTTATTTTGTATAAAAAAGTAGTAAATTTAATATCAACATGTGTACACCACAATATTATATTACTTACAATACAATTATTATTAATTATTGGCAAAACTTGTCTGTATTGCATGAAGGTATAGTGTCTATAATTAATTTAGTTACAAATAAATAATAAAGCTGAACAAATAATCTTGTACTTTTTCAAATTGTGCAATACAAAGTTGTATATATTTTATACATAAGTTTATTTATATAAGTTTTAACTAAAAATTATACCTTTCTTTCCCTGTGCATTGTTCTGAAATGCATATAATTAATTATACAGCAATTTGGCACACATACAAAGGCAACAAAGATTTATTACAGTATACAATACTATATTTATTTATTAAATTCTTAATGATTTGCTTAGTGACATTTGGTTTGTATGCCCTTATAATTATATAGTTGTCCAATTTGATATTTACATTCTATATTGCATTCATTCTGTATTTAGTAAAAATATTTCATAAGGGCATATAATGTAATATATGCACAAGAAGTTCTTTACTGAACAAGTATATTTTCTATTTCTTGAATTTACTTTTCATACTTTGTTCAAATAAATTACTAAATACAATCATAGTTGCTCTGTTCCAACTTCCATTTATTACATTTCAGATCTTGTGGATTTTTAATATGTTAATTTGTATTTCAGGTTACAAGCAATGCAAATATTCATTTGATATCAAATGTCAGTAATAAACCAAATATTGCACCAAAAGTAACAGGGCCAAACAAGTCATCAATACTTACGTCTGCTAACACAACACAACCAATTGTCATTCAGAAACCAAAATCAAATGATAAAATGATTGTACCTGTCAGCATTGCGCCTGGAAATCCAGGCAAACAAGCAATTGCATATTTAGGATCAGTCAAGAAGCAAAATACAAAAAGCATATCAGAAAACCAGTCCATTCTTATATCAAGCAACCAAGCAAATGTTAATTCAAATAATCAAAAGCTGTTCTTAACACCAATGAACATGCCCAAAATACAGAATACTAAGTTCATTTTACCGGTAACATTACCTGCTACAATGGCATCTAAGGGACCAATAATTAATCTTCAAATAGCTAATGGTCAGATACAGAATGATCCACAGGGAAACATCACAGTCATGAGAGATACTGCTATGGAGGCCTCAGATATGCCACCTTTACAGCCACTGGCTAAAATTATGGGCACTGGGATTAGTGTCAATGGAAAAGATAACTGTATACAACAGAATCCAAAGGCTGAAAAAACATTTGCTATATCTATTCCAGGATCAAGAGCAGAGCCTACTGGAGAACAAGGAGAATACACCCTATCCATACCTGAGACCAATGCTTCTATGAATGATGATATATATACTGTCTCAATAGCGGATGATGAAGGTGGCCAGACTCGGGAAAAGTCCTTCACTTTAGCCATACCTGAAAAAAGCAAAAGTTTATTGAATAAAAATATTATTGATAGAAATGATTTAGGGCCAGTTACAATTGCTGCGCCCGCAATCTTGCGACGTTCTTATTCCGATAATAGTGAGAGAAAGACTAATAATGCTAATATCAAAAGGCGTATATCACTTTGTAACGAGAATTTATCAAATAAAGGAATAAAATTGAGTTTGCCTCAACAGACCATGACCATAGACAAGACAGGCGATCAAATCGATGCTGACGTGAATGATGACCATCGCGTTCCATCATTATTTTGTGATGAAAAGTTAGACAAAGATTTGGAGGCTAAAGTAAATTTGGTAGACTCCGATCAAGATGAATATAGGGAATCAAAACTAGAGTCTAACTCGGAACCTAATAATGAGGTAATATATTATCAAAGTATAGAAGATTATGGCAAAACTGAAATAAGCAAAGAACGTAAGGAATCAACTTCAGAAGAAGACCCCCCTGGTTTAATATGGAATGATGGTGTTGCGCAACTTCAAGGCAGCGATCTGCAATTTCAGACCAACGAATTTGGGTTAATTGATCTTCTAAATATTTCCGATCATGAAATAACGCAGTCGAATTCGAATGTGAAGTATCACACTCCATTAAAAAAACGCATGGAGACAAACAGTAGAGACAAAAAGCCAACTTCACCTGAGGATTTGTATAGATGTGATGGTTGTGGGTGCCATGGAATGGCAGCAGAGTTTATAACTCCAAACTTTTGCAGTCTAACTTGTCAAAGTGATGTTCAGAAGATAAATCAAAAAAAGAAGAATAAAGAAATTGCTGAAATGACAAAAAAAAGAAACAAAATGAAGAAATTGCTCATAAAGAAACAACTGTCCGAATCTGATTTAATTTCGGATGTCAAAGATGAAAAAGTAACGCTAAAACATTACAATTCAGCGCCACCAGAGATACCGGAAGCGACATTGTTAAAGATGACTGAAGATTTAGTGGAAAATGAGAAATATCCTTGGATGTGCGGCAAGAATGGCTTCTCATGGATGCGATATTTGGACATTTGTAAAGCAAAGGCGGCGCCAGTGAAGCTGTTTAAGGATCCGTTCCCATTTAATAGGAACGGATTTAAAGTAGGCATGCGCCTAGAGGCGATAGATCCACAACACCCTTCTTTATTTTGTGTTGTTTCCGTGGCCGAGGTTCAGGGCTACAGGATGCGTTTGCACTTCGATGAGTTCCCTGACATGTACGACTACTGGGTGAATGCGGATTCTATAGACATCTTTCCGCCGGGCTGGTGCGAAAAGAACAGTCGGCCCCTGAAGCCTCCAGGAAACATCAATCCTGCCACATTCTCATGGCCATTATATTTGAAGCAAATGCGTGCTGTTGCCGCACCGAGACATCTTTTCCCTCATGTTACCACGACAGTGAGTGTTAATTCGAATATTTTTGCAAAATCTATTAACCCACCAGTTATTAATAATTCCATTTTTACCTTTATAAGACGTAAACTAACCCAAAGGTCTCTAACAGATGCTGAAACCAAATGGATTCCGGATCGGTATGAAGCTAGAGGCGGAGGACCGGCAGAACGACATGGTGTGCGTGGCGACGATCGCAGACATGCTAGATAACCGACTGCTCATCAACTTCGACAGCTGGGACGACATGTACGATTACTGGGTGGACCCCACATCGCCTTACATCCACCCAGTTGGCTGGGCCGAGGAGAATAACGTGGCGCTTACGCCACCCAACTGTAAGTAATTTTTGAAAATTCTTATTTAGGACTCATTCTTATATAGGATCGGATGCGGCTCGCTTTTTGGCGTTTTAGGGGATGGCAAGCTTTTATACATGGGAGGTAATTCATTCCTGGACGGGAAAATTGTAATCACGTTCAGAGCTTCCTTTTTTAGGTACATATTTCGCTTCAGACTATTTTGTACTACCGTCGCTTTGACTTTCACAATAAAAACTACCTGCAACATTAAAAATAGCTTATACTTAATTTAGGGGGATGTTTCATTTATGTTGTAACACATTCATTTATTGTTTGTTTAATTTTTAAAAATTAAGTATGTTTGCTTATCCAATATTGACGTGTAGCTTATGTGGGGTGAAGTAATAAAACTTGATTTATACTGTTGAAAACTATTAAAGAAAATGCAATCTGCTAAAGTTTACATGTTGTTCGACAGCGTCTGTTTCATAATAACTGTGGATAAGTTAACTTTCGCTTTTTCACGTGTCAATATTAAAAATATTTACAAGTATTTACATATCAAGAAGTTGTGTGTTCAGCTTAAACTAAAACTCAAAATGATTTTAAATATCCGCGTTGTTTCGCCTACCGTACATGTGTAACGCCTATAGAGTAGACAGCGTTTAGAAAGGGCATGTGTAAATTTATTAAGGTTTATATATATTTTACATGTCTTAAGTGCTGTGCAAATAGGTTTTTAATTACTGTACATCGCGCAACCACGTGGTAGATAGTAAAATAATTGTTTAGGAACATAATTATTTTTAATTTATTTTTAGTATTTGTTATCACAGCAGCCATAGATATACATGCGTTTTGAAAATTCATAATGTCTTGCTAGAATGGATCTATAGATACACCAAAAAGCGACGAAAAATAGCGGTTTCTTGTATTGGGTGCTCCTTATTTTTAACTTTTCGTTTTTAGATTTTGTTATAGCGGCCATAAACACTTTATAAAAAATCGAGTGTCTATATATTACTGTACTTATTTAAAGAGCTCTATGACAAACGAACAGACATTGAAAGTTTAGTATCAAGAAACATTGAGCTTAATCTTGTGTATGTTAAGGTTATGCACATTTTTATTAACATGATAAAAAAGTGGACGTGAAAACTACTATTACTAAGAGTAAAATTTCAAGATGCTAGAACTCTTTAGTACTTTAGCGACACAATAGACACACATCAGTTTTATAACGCTGGCAGTACAGGTTTTTTTTTTGTTTAAAATCACAAATACAGTAGTGAGGTTAATACAAGGAAATCTTATTTAGTCCTTAGAGATAGCACGGCATGTCAGGTAAATTGTAAATGGACTTGATTACAGATGTCAATGGGATGCAATGTCCACTTCCCGCCAGACAGGGCATTTTACGTATACATTATGATCATGATGAGATGTAAATTGCGTGCCTAAGCAAGTACGACGTGTTATGTCTGAATCCTATTTGCTCTGTGGCAGCGTATGTAACACGTAACCCGGTCAAGCACTAACCTTGTGCGTTGACGCGTGTTCAGTACAAAATTTATTTTTGTACGCGCAAACAGAAACTTGTTTTGTTATCAATGTCTTTATGGCCTCGATTTGTGGGCATTGGATGCACGGGACGCATATACATGGATTTAATATCCCCTTTTATGTAAAAGAAAAATATAGTATTTATGGTGGCAGGTTGAAGACCTTTTGTGCTTCGACTCCGGCGGCATCTATTTCTATCGTATAACAAAAGTGTTAAGCGTTTCTGTACTCTGGTTTTAAGGGTGTAGTAAGGGAGAAATACTTATGGGAGGCGCTTTAACTTAGTCCTCAGGGGTAGCAACGCATCTGTAGACGTCCTCGGGTAGGATTAATCTTACCTGGGATTGAATAAACATGTCCATTGGTCACTTACCATCAGGTGGACTGCATGTTTATTTGTTGCTTCAATACAATACAAAAAAATCTAATAATTATTTCAGAAGGTTGACACAAGTTTTTGGAATTTTTGATTAACCAAAAACTTGTTACACAGTCGATTAGTGTTATTATAACAACAAAATATTCAAAAAGGTTTTTGTAACTAAAGTCACTGACCGTTAAAATACCACAAACTATTTATAAATAGTCGAACTCTTAAAAATATCTTATGGTTAAGGATACCTGCCTGAATTGTTCCATGTATTCTTATCTTTTTCGGTTAACGTTGGCTTTTAACGATCACGTTATTTTCTTAATGAATATAAAATCAGTGTAATTATGTCTTGAACTTATTTATAATTTATGTACGCCAAAAAGATGTAAATAATGTTTTTTTTACAGATTCTGATTTTTGTGAACTAGAATCTATAAACTTTTTTAGTGAGCTTGGTGGGGGTGTGATAGATAATCCTTACAGCCAGTAGTGCCGAGACTACAGTTTTAATCGCTGCCAAGTAATAATATGGCTATATATAATCGGCCATTTAACCTTTTCACCGCCGCAGTTGCATATAAGCAACTTATCATTTTCGAGCCCCTGGCGCCGCTGTTGCATATTCGCAACCTAAAGTTTACGTAATGATTTTCAATAGTTTTTTTACT
>DWRA01002384.1:0-14156 GCA_018250295.1 Spathilepia clonius
GTCCTCAGGGGTAGCAACGTATCTGTGGTCGATTTCAGTTGGGATTCTGGTCTTATCTGGGGTGGATCACAAATGTCTATGAGCGGTAGTTACCACTTACCATCAGGTGGACTGCATGCTCGTTTACTACTCTATATAAAAAAAGTATACAACAGGACTGTTAATAATATTTCACAGACTCCTGATTTGTCTCGACGTTATGTGTGACTTCTAGTTCTCCAGGTCTCCATATGACACAGCTTTGTTTGCAATATGGGAGTGAGTAAGGATCATTTGGGTCTCGAGGATATCCTCTTTGCCTGGACCGATTCTCCACGGAATGGATTTTTTTATTGCATAGAAGTAGCAAACGAGCATGAGATCTACCTGATGATAAGTAGCCAATGCCGCCAGTGAATATCTGTAATCGACCCCAGAAAAGCTTATAGACCAACCCGAAGTCAACCACAAATGCGTTGCTACCCTAAACTAAGTCGGAATGTCTTGGATAAGTATATCTCCTACTACCCTACACACTAGAATACAACAGTGTTTAAAACTGTGGTGCCGCCGGAGTTGAACCATGAAGGTTTCTACCTTAAACCCTGTTTCCCCACTTCAACTCGACTGCAACTTCGACTCAACTCTCCCTCGCTCGGCACCAACTGTAGCACAAGTGCCTTAAAGTAGACTTATTTCTCATTGCAATTAAACGAATGCGCTTATAAATTACGCTTTGTGTCCCTCGTATTGATTCATGCCCTTTTTTCAGAAGCCATTAAAATAACGACTCGGGATTGTAGCTGCCGTAAATCGCATCGGCGAATCGGTAATATTTTTTGGGTTAATGCCGGTTTTTTTGGAATTACTCAATAAATGAAGGCGACAAATATTTTCTCGATTTTAATAAATAGCGCTTTCTACACTCATAGTCTGTGATGTAATTCTCACATAATGATGACAGACACTCACACTTAAAATTAATATTTCAATTTAGATCATAGATACAAAAACCTAAAAATGTACTGATCGTTGTACGACCTGACGCGTAGTGTAAAGTGCCAAAGATTTTATGTTTGAAAAAATGTCAGTTTATACAATGAAGTGCGTACACACCATAGGTATACCATAAACATTTTTTTATTCCTTAAATTTGCTACTTCCCTATACATTTCTTACTATTGTTGCAAAATTGCTTCTCAACTATACGTAGGTATATTCAAAAATATTAATTCCTCTAAAGTTGTATACACAAACCACCATTCACAAAACAGGTTACAGTCCGAAAATTAACCAAGTGACCATAAAAACGGCCCAATGAACAATATAACATTAAATTCTAGTAAAACAAATAGACATTAAGTCCGAGGCCGTATCGCCATTCTGAGCCATAAAAATAATCAAATATATTCGTTCCATCTCATTTGGCGGCGTCTTAAACGATTTCTCTCGTCCGACCTTTATTACCGAAAACATAACTCCTCATTTTCTTTTTTATCCCCTACTCGCAGCCGGGCTAACGTGCGTAGGGGTTGCTACCATATTTTTATGTATCCTTAAGGATTTCGGCTCATCTAAAACGCCCTTAAGCGCCGTATATAAAGACGCGTTATTAACGTGATTGCAACTGGCTGACTTATAAAATGTCAGTACGATATTACTGATGAAAGTAAAAAGTAAATAAAGTAACATAAACTTATAGATATTTTGATGTTTTTTTTTCTTTTTGTTTAGAATAGTTTTTTTTTATATTGTTTTAAATATATTGTACTGAATTACTAATTAAATAGACACAATTTTTTATTTGTGCCTTTTATGTCTTAGTAACTTCGACTAGTTACGAATTTTAAGAATGGCTTTTTAACACTTCCGTCACTAAAAGATTATTAATTGTGCGACACATTTAATAAAAATATATCTATGACCTCTATTCTACATTAGATAAGATAATGTCTTTATAACCTAGCTGTTTTGCATTGTAGAGCCATTGATTAAAATCCCACTCGATGTAAAGCAGTCAAATTTATCTTAAGCTTCAAATGAATGCATAATAAATTAATAATTTATGTTCCCGAATAAAAGGTTTAAAACCAAAGAAATATTTCGCCTTATTCGATATTATTGTTACGTTATTCATATTTACGTTACGATTAAATTTTATTTTTATATTTTTTGAGCAGAGACGCGGTATACGAATCGTAGAAAGCCAAAGATACTAACGAAGAATGCCTCGTCTGTGTCTAATAAGACAATGTGAACGTAGTATTTGTATCCTTCATGTGACTTTAGGACCCCATAGCTAAATGGAAACGAATACTATCTAGTAGCGCCAATTCCAATATCTGATAAGGCAACTGCAATATTTTGAACATATCAGCAAAGGAATTGTTATATTCGATTTTTGAATTTTTTTCGTGTATCCGGAATCGTAACATTGTCCCAAATAAATGGTCTCTGAAACTCGTTGGCGGAAAAAAAAATTATAAAAAGAAGTTTTATTTTAATGTCTTCTTTTTTGGCTACGTTAATAGGGGGACGTCCAGAGCTCTAAACGTCTTATATACGCTGGTTGAAACCGTAAAACATTTCAAAAACAAGCGGAAAAGAATCGAGTGTCACACTCAGCAAAGTAATGGTACTAGGAAGCACAAGGCCGATGTTCCCCCACGAAACATTTCCTTCGAAAGCTGACGGAATACATAATAACACATTGTTTCATTTGCGCGAAGTGCGTATATATAAAGTGTTTTATCAGTGGGAGCGCACATATTGCGAGGGGACGGGATTTTTTCCTCGTCTAATGCGGTTAATTTCCTTTTTCCTTTTTATTTATAGTAATCCCTTTATAAGGTGATTACGGAAATGTGTTTTTGTGGACGTAAAGAGCGCAGCGTGGCGCCCTGCACGTAGCGCTCGGTAAAAAATAATAAATGCAGAAATAAATCTGTCTTTCGCAATACTTTATGTCTAATAAGATTATCTTTAACTTGTATTTTCGGTGATAATATAACAGAATTTCTGATTGCGATTGGAATCGATATGAAATCTAAAAATCAGTGTGGTTGATGTGAGCCTAATAAGAATCTCTTGTCTTTTTTTGAGAACTCTTAGGTATGTGGGTTTCTTTACGAATGATCTCGTTAGCTATTATTGCAAAGCATAATTAAATTATAAAACGCACATAGCTTTAAAAATTGGAGACGCGTGCTTGGTTTGATCCTCAGACCCCTCGATTTAGACGCTGAGTTTCAACCACTAGACTATGACTGCATATAAACTAATGCCACTCTCCAAACCCAAGCAGGATGGACGCGGGCGAATGACGCGTCGGGACTACATAATATGTCCTTGATAAGACCACCATACATATTTATGTATGACGGGAGCGAGCGAGCTAAAAAACAACCTTAACATGTCGCTAAATTGTAGCACGAAGTTCCGTATATTTTTTGGTTATTTTAGGAAGTAAGCAATGTCTAAACCAAATTCATTTTACAAAAACCTCTAAAATCTGTTCGGGAAAAGCTCAAATGAACTATTAACTATCGCGTATATGTTATTACTACTTTCGTTTCAACGTTTCGATAATAGATGGCGTTATGTGTTCAAAGCGGAATTATAAAAAAAAACAATTCAAAAAAATTAAGAAAAACATATAGTAAGAAAAACAATTAAGACACAAACACATACGTTCTTACACGTCCCCTTCGATATGTAACCTAACGGTAAACAAAAACAGATAACCAAAGAATAAACAAACCCTAAATACTGTTCAGTGATACGTTCGGTCGCGAACATTTTTATCAGCGCCGCGTCTCAATAAATCAGGTCCGCATTCGTGTACGGAACGCTTGTTATTTTTCTCGGGTCCCGTTGCACGACATTGACGCGGAACCTTGACCCAATGATTGCAACTATTCGTTGTATTTTGAGTTTCCCGCCGGCGAGCCAGGCGCGTGGCTTCCTGATCAATCCACTCAAACATTCGTATTCTAATGTCATTTTGAATATCAATTGTTGTTCTATTGCGTCGCTTCTGTTTTTATAGCATCGAAATTTAATCGTACAACATGTCACCTTTATATGTACAGAATATAGTGCAGTTTAGCTGATAATAAGTGACCAACTCCGGATAGAACAGGGGCTCTACCTGAATACGACCACAAATGCGTTGCCACTCCTGAGGATTAAGACCGCCCCCTCGCATGTAAGTCAGCCAGTATCCACACGCTTCCAAGATAATAAACGCTTTACGTCAAAAATAGGTGGAAAAGTGGAAAGAACCGGTCAAACCACAATAATTATATCATCTTTAAACTAGAATTAATTCGTAGACGCTATCGTCATCGTACTTACCTAACGATGCCAACTTATGCATAAACAAAAGGTCGATCATAATAACTCGTAGCGAAATAAATATTTAATTCATTTCGTAGGCAAGGAAATAGAAAACTGTAATCCTACCTCATCACAAACCGCTCCCCTCTCTGCATATAATTGCATTTTTTCCCGTAAAAAATGCTTTTCGCCCCGAGCGCTGATTTACGCATACAAGGTGTGCAATAATAATGCTGTCTAAGAAAATGTTTTTGAGTTTACCGTGTGATAACAAAAACGGACCAAACACGATAATATAAGGTACACTTTCCTTTACGATCAACTGTATTTACGAAGAACGTTGTGTAAAGAAACTGTTTGGGGAGTCCCGCCACTCACGACCCTCTTTTTAGGAGTAATTTTTCCAGCGCCTTCTTAATTGTGTAAAAACTTTCGAGCTTAAGTAAAGATGCTTGGATAATATCGTAAAGATGCAAATGTTCTTGAAATACAACGTGTTTCTAATACGAATACTTCTAGGTATACCTACTTCTATATAAATATTTAAAAAATCATATTTGCAGAAATTGAAAGAAGTATGCATATATTCATAGATAACTGGCATGTTATTACCGATTTTACACATGTTTGTAATACCAGTGTTAATTCGTTGAATAGAAATATTGACGTTTCAAAGCAGAATATCCACGAAAAACAAAGAAAAGAAAATGAATAGAAAAGTATCTATAATAGGAAACTTCCTTCAATAAAAACTCAATACATTTAGAACACATACACTTGTACATCCGTCGATTATCAAACATTCATTTTAAATTTTCACATATTTTCAAATAAAGAATCGAAAATTACTCAAAATATCACATAAATCATATAGATTCAGGTTAAATAGGATTCTTTTTGTTGATTCTTATTAGATGCCATTAAAAAGTTACTCATAGCGTCTCATACCATAATTTTATATCAGAAATTAAAAGTTGCCGAGCACGTCCAAGATTTCCGCAATAAAAATCAGATTTGGGTGCCTTATTCCGTACAATGACTTTCTTTAACGCAGTCGTTATTAAAAATATACCCGCTGTTCCCCTTCAAAGAAAGTTGACTCATAATACAGGCCGGCATAATTTTTCCTTTAAAACTTTTTGATTAGATAAAATAATGGGGAGGTGGGTAGATGCTCGGGGCTATGCGCCAATATCGGCTATTCTAATTGTTGTTTCTCCGATGCTTCTTTGTTATTCAAAAATATCTTTTGTTTGCTTTGAATTATTAAAGATTTTGTAAATAAGTACCTACATACCTCAACCTAGTATTAATGCCTAATATTGGATGTTTTTTAAATCATTTCAGGTCGTTTACATAGTTGAAAAATTTGATTTGTTAGTATATAGGGACTCGATGTTAATTTAAAAATAATGTCTGTTTCCCTTCTTTGATCCACTACTACATACACTGTCCTTACGACTGATAGACTGGCACATGCTTCACCACTCCCTTTCAAGATGCATTATAGATTAAAAGATAAGATAAATTTGGACCCGATAGATGGCGCTGTTACCCAAATATTTTTTGTGGTACGACTGTGCCTTGAGCCTACTCAATAATAATCTATTAATTTATTTTTTGTTGTATATTTTGTATTATGACAATTTTAATAAAACCTATCTCTAAATGTGAAGCCCGTATGATCATACGTAAATTCTGTATGTAATGTGTGTCTATATGTATACTAGTTTTAATTGAACTTTTATAATATATACTAGATTCATTATAACATATCCACATTTTACGCTCAGCGCAAATTTATAATGGTCTTATTGGAATCCTATCTAATTAATCCCGTTTGAAGTTTGAAAATCGATTGCAACGACCCCTTTCTTTACAAAGCAGTCCCCTGATGAACAAGATTGAAAAAACATCGACAGTTGAGCTTGACATCCTTTTAAAGCTCTGTGTTTGATGGTTACTTGTATTGATTGGATTTACAGTGTTTGTTAGTAAAGTTTCTGGTTACGGCTTACTGACTCGCATATGTTCAAAGAGAATGTTCATTACATACGAATCTGGCGTACAATTAGCGATATTGATGGTTGATTAAAGAGATTATTAGATCTTTAATTTATAAAAACATTCACAACAACTCATTCATATATATTTAAAATCTTTGTAGCAAACAAGCGTGCAGTCCACCTGCACCTGATGGTAAATGGCAATTACGTTGTCACCTCTGAGGACTAAGTCGTAACTCCTCGGTCAAGTATCTCCCTTACCTCACCTTTCAAACCAGAATACTGCAGCGCTTAACACATTTATTAGGCAGAAGTAGCTGTAACGGTATTGCTGTCGGATTCAAACTACAAGAGGTTTTACCACCTATCATAATCACAGATTAAATTACTTGCCCACCAATTTATACCTAACACAAATATTAGATATACTATATTCGTAAATATTATGTAAAAACAAATTTTACAGGGAATATTAATGATCACGTAGCGATCGACCGAACAACTTGGCAATACTGTGAGTATTGCCAAGTCCATACCGCCAAGCATATTTATATTCCGCAGTCAATCCAAACTCTTAACTTCCGAAAGTTCGCACAGCCGCAATTTCCTGCAGCCATAACAAATTGCGATAGCGTTTTTTGACAAAAGTACAATAACTCCCCGAAATCTAAAATGTCAACGGCATTATGAGTTTCTGTTTAGGGCTGTCCCCTTTTTTTCAATTTAAAGCGTTTGACGAGCGTCGATAGCAGCGATGGCCTTTAGTACACAATGCGTTTTCAATAAGATTGGTTACACTACACTAAGCAATGCAATCAATCAAAATTGCGTCGCTTGGCCGACTCCAGCGCACGCCGGCGTGGGCGGCACAATGCCAGTGATAATGTAACAGTCACATTTATTTTTTAATTAAACAAAATAACATTTAATCATGTATGACTACTATGACAAACTTTCGACCTAGTTAACCCCATAAAGGATAAATAATCCAAAATTCTTTCTAAGCGACATTTGTGGAAAATTAAGACCTTAAGCTGTCCATTGACAGTCAGTTTATAGAGTCAGTCATAAGGGTTTTATAAATTAAGACTGACTTTATTAATTGAATTAATATTTTTACTGTTATTGAAGGTAGTAAATCCTTTTGTAGGCCGATTCTGACAGCACTACGGCCACACGTATTTCTCCGTAATAACAATAGAGTCACGCGCTGCTGTATTCTGGTTTGATATACTTAGCAGAGACGTACCTACGCCGGGTTCTCCCGATTACTATGTAGGTACATCTCTGCTAAGTCACGCATAAGCAACGCATTTGTCATCGACCTTAGGTAGCAATAGTTTATCTGGGATTGATTACAAAAATCCGTGGGGCGCAGCAGTGGTCACTTACCTCCAGGTGGACAGGTGATAGAATCTCTGCATAGAATAAAACAAAAATACAACTACGATCACTGAAAAACGAAACATTTTTTGAACTTAGATAGTATAAGCACTAGAACAGCCATGTAAACATATGTATATATAGACACATTTTTAATAACGATCGTACGTTGAACGCAATCAATCAAAACTGCGAAGCTTGATCGACTCCAGCGCTTGCAACGTGGCCACCCTACAACAACAGTTAGAAAATGTAAGCCCTTTTTACAGAGTCGATTATTTACATGACAAATTATAACAGCTCAGTTTACAAGGCACGTTTTTGTTGTAATCGATAACGTAGCCCTCAGTGCTTCAGAAATAAAAAGTATTTTGTCTTTTCATACCACCAAAAGTTCCGTAAAAAGTGTTGTCGCCCAAGATTGCTTGATTTTGTTGTCAAAAGATGTGCTTGACAAGTTTTAATAGCAATGTACCGTTTTGGACTGAATACAAGCAGGCAAAACATCACTTTCAAATTCAAATTAAGTTAATCGCTGAATTTTGGTGATACGAATTTTAGGCTGTAAAATGTTTGAATGTTATGTAGAAATTATCACAATTTTAAAAGTTATACAAGGATATAGTTATTAAGAAAGAAATAAAATATATTAACATAATATTTACTCAAATATTAAATATTGAGTAGGAACAGAACGTTTTTATGAATTAGATTAAGTCAGAATCAGCACTTTAGAATTTACCTACGACGCATAAAAATAACTTATTTAAAACGTTTATATAAATAACAAAATTTATTCTGCAACTCCGACAATCCTACTTCTTTTAAATTAATAATGATTTAATAACTACAAAACATTTCTCTACAATTACGATAAACTATTTAAAAATGCACAAGCGCATTCCTTTAATACTTTTTATTACAATTATGCACTTCAATAAATTATAATTTTTTGTTTCCATTACTCACCTTTACTAAATGTAATCTATATAAATTAATTAAATTGCAGTGTCCGTTTGTAATATCAATAAATTTCACTACATATAATACAAATGAATATGAAAGAAGATATACTTGAATCATATGATACTTATAAGGAAAAAAAAAACAATTATTAAGAGTTTTGTGCCTGTTTATTGGTTTAATCTATTCTCCGCAACGGCTGAACCTATCACGGGACTTTCACTGGTAAATAGGTTATGTTATAAGAAGTAACTCAGGCTACTTTTATTTTAGATAATATTTTAATGTTCGCTTAAAAAAACTATTAAAACTGCCATTTTTTTAAAACTGTTGAAGGCATGAAATTGCGGGTATATTTAATATATTTATATCATATTACATTTTTGAATGCGGGTGAAACCGTCGATCTTAGCTAGTTATAAGATAAACGCCAGTAATTAATAAAAACAGTCATATTAAACGGTGCATGAAATGCCCACAAAAACAAAACGCTTACACGATCTTTATAATTGCTTGCTTAAACGCCCACTTATCATTAATATCTTTAACACCTCACTGACAGCCAGTAATGATATTGTTGTCTATGAATTTAATCAGAGTTTATAATCTGTAACGCCCTCCGTTTTTCCTTTTTTATCTGTATTTAAAAATGTTAGCTCTATTGTAAACGTGGAAGCGTTTAATTAACAAGTATAATCGCGTGAGGCCTGTAATTGAATGTTGTAGATGATAAATGTTTTCATTGTTTCTAATGATTAAGAGGGATAGGTATTTTTAAAGTTTTTCTGCGTCTAGGTTCACATTGCGGAACAAATTAGTACAAAAAATGGTTTCATTTTAGTTAATTTGCAATGTATAAGAACACAGATAACATAGAGACTGAAAAAAGTAACACAGCCCAACTATTCCCCGTCATATATTTTTATTATATTTAAACGTAATACGGATGTCGTAATTGATCATTTAAATTTTTGGTTTTCGCTTCAGAATTTAGAATTTAGAATCTTCATTCGCAAAAGGCTTGTTTTAAAAAAAAACTATTACGTCACTATTGTATTTATGTACCTGTTATTCAAATGACAATTCAATTAAATTATTGCTCTGGTCGAATTTAGTAAAAAAAATACTTTTAATAAAAATAAACGTAAAAATACAGCATGCGTACCTCATTAATACCAATAATTGGAGGGCTGTAATTTAACATTCTTGAAACAACAAATTAGTGACTTATAAATGTATGAGCCACGCCCAGGCGCGTGGAACATTTCTATATTAGACTAAAGAGGGAAAGAATACATTTGTCTTGGTCGTTCTTTTAATTTTACGAACTTACTTAATTATAGTTTACAATACAACCCCATTAAAGATTTACTTGATAACTGCTTGCTTGGAGTTTATAAGTTGTTTCCACGTAGATAATTGCTAACCGGTAAACTAAATGTTGTACTGAGGTTTGTATTTTTGTAGGTATGAATAATAAAAAATATCTACCTACTTAAAAAAACTAAAAACCTCTTATCACTCACTGAAAATTATAAAGAAAACTTCTACCATCCACCTGGAGCCACCGCCTTGGAGCTGATACTCCAAGATGCCGTATTATAGTATTGTTGCCCGAACTGAATGTACATAAAAAAATCTATGGGACAATCAGGTTTTAGACATGATTTTAAACTAATATTATCGCGGAATTAATCATTTTGTTATGTAATCACTAGTGTTGCCTTGACCACGATCCATGTAAAAGGGTCGAAACATCGGCAATTAAAACATCAAAACACTGTATCTTTTTTGATTAATTGAAGTTATATGAAATCCCATTTACATCTAGAAATCAATATTAAAAATATATATATATATTGTTACAATTTATCCTAGTAGTAAAAATCTGCTTAAGTTATGGATGACCCTGAGCTTCCCCAAAAGCTACAAGAAGTTGAACTTCGCGTTAATTACAGGCAACCCTGACCTAGGCCAACTTTCCCATGAGTTTCCCCTAGCTCGTTAATGGTTGCCCTAACGAAGCGCCGGTTAACCCTGCAAACACCGACATGCAAATTAACCCTTTCTCTGCCTGTTTGCGCAGTTTACACCGCTTTATTGAATTACTTTACCCTTACCCTTAATAAGGGTTGAGGGATGATATCTTGTTTGTAAGGAGATTCCAGTGTTCTTAATTAATAGCTTAACCCTTCCGGCGCTGTGATTAGCTGCGGTTTGGTGTTTCATTATTATGATGGATTTGGGGAAACAGGTCAGGGTGTTAATGATGAAGGTTTATTTAAAGGGTTATTTAATTAACAGGAGTTATTAGGATGTCGTAACTCAAGATTTAGTTATGAAATTTATAAAAAAAATAATTGATTTAAAAGTAGTTTGATAGTAGTGTGACTTTAGTAACAATTGTTTTAAGATGCTTTGCATTCTCATTTTATTGCAAAAGTATTTTTAAACGAAACGTTCTAGCTTAAGTAGTGTTTAAAAACAGCACTTCGCCTTTAGGTGCTACTCTTATCATATTTAAAGTTGATTTTATTTGTGTTTATAAGCAGCAGAGACCATATACTGGTATTTTAATATAAAAAAATAATATATCCCAGTGTCAAAGCATCTGAGAACATTGCTAGTACTACTAGCTACTAACTACTACGAAACATGATAATGAAAAACCTTTTCAGTTATTTTTGTAGAACTAAAACTGCTTTGAGTTATTGCAACTGTATTATTTGTATACAAAATGCTAATACAGTCAGCCACGTTAATAATTAAAATTTTCATCAGCCCTCAAATCCCCCGCTCATTAAACAATAAAAATTCCAACCCACCAAAATTAGGAAATTATTCCTTACACCACCTCACAAACAGACGCCCCTCCGTAAACAAACGGGAAAACTCGAAAATCCAAAGTTTTCAACAAGGAAAGCCTCAAACGAAGTGTCCGCCCTAACCGCCTTAATTGCTTAATCGTGGGCGGGCTTAATTGCCCACTGACCGGCCACTTAAAGCCCGACAATCCTCGGCAATTCCCGACAATTTCCGACAACATCCGACAAGTTTAAGCACCAGTAATTACAAGGCGAGATGTTTAATTACGCTCCAACGCCCGGCCAGGAATTAATTAACAGGCAGGGGAGGAGGAAGTTCAAAGAACAAATTAGGATAACCGAAATGTCGCGGAGGAAATCCGGATCAAGTTTTCCTTGGAACGGCAGAGTTTACAAACAAGTGACAGTAGTTATAGATTTTTTTTGGATTATATAAGAAGCAATCGAGCATGCAATCCGCCTAACGGAAAGTGGTAACTACCCATGTAAGTACATATGTTATCAACGTCAAATTATTGTTGGAGTCCTATCTGAGATATCTATACTCCTAAGGACTATGTTGGAATGCCTTGGCTAGGTATTTGTTTAATATGAACTTATTTAGAAATTAGTAACATAATTAAATATATGGCACATATAGAAAATACGTAAAATTCTTTAAGTATTTTCGTTTCATTATAGAATTACCTATGTATTTTACTTACTCGTGCATATGTATGTGTATGTTCAATGGTACATTAGTACTCTAAAATATTTATCTTATATATTTTCTGATTGCGTGCGCTACTACTTATTGCAGGCATGTAGTTATGTTATTCCGACGTCAGACAAATCTAATTTAAGTGAAATCAGAAAGTAATTTCGTTTACTGGAAAACATCTAATTCAATATCAATCAGGCGGTCCGTTTCAATTACTTCTCGGCGGAGAGAATGAAATTAAAAGAAAAACGGGAAGCTAACAAGTCTCGATTACAAATTAAACAGGCGAGTTTCAGCGACTTGCGCTGATTTAAGGAGATGAGAAAAAATCTAATTACAACAAGACTTTCCGTAGCCGCTCTTTAATTGAGAACTTTCCGCCCTCCCTCACCTACCCGCCTGCCTGTTTGCATTTCCACCCTAATCGCGTCGTGGCGTCGATTACATTTTTTCAACATTTTTTAATTTCGTTCGAGCTTTTAATTTTCTTCGGGCTCGTCTTTTCTTTTATGCGGCGCGTTTTTTCTTTCCGCTCGCCGGGAGATATTTCTCACCGCCATTATATGGAGCGTAATGAGATTTTCTTTCATTATGTTTAATCTCCCGATTAATTCAAATCTCACACCGAGCGTCGTACGCTACCGTAGCGAAAGTCAAGTCGCAACCGTCCACAGATTTGGGCGCTGCGTTCCAAAATAATTAAGAAACGTGACCGTTGACGATGTTGGTTTTCTTTCTTATGCGGCCCTGGTATCTCGAGGGAACCAGAGAGATCGGAGCGACTGATTAGATCGTCAATAATTTAATTCGCAACAAATTCAAAACGCCGGCCCCCAGATAGGTGCGTGGAGACGTGTCCGGAACGCCAATGGCGAGTCTAGGAGTCGGCAAATTGAAAACACCTCCGGCGCGGCTGTAAACACGTCACGTGATTTAGGTTTTAATCAAGTAGGGACGCGCCGCCCCGCTGTAATTGTGACAAATCCTCTGTTTGTCCGAAAGAACTTTTAACTCGGCGGCGGAACGGGGCCGTAACGGCCTCTCGCACGTGCCTCGGCGCGAGGGAGACGGTTTTTTGTCGACACATGTGCTCCCTTCCGCGCCCGACCGGTGCCTTGATTAATTTTTAATATTTTTTCTTCCCGTTCACGTACGCAATTTTCACTTTACCGCTTAGACGGCACAGTTTTGTTAGACTGTCGAAGGAGCAGCGTCACGTGTTCGCAGTAAATTCATTGACTGCTCGTTCCGGGCTGAAGTCACGGCAGATTTCGCTGCACAAACTTTTTAGCGCTAATGTGCCACAATTGTTAATGCAACGTTTATGTCGCCCGCGCTACACCTACATAACTCATTAGTGAATTAGCAACAGCAACAATTGTGTCTGTAATAAAGGCAATGAAGATCCAACGCTGCAGAAGCGACTTTGTCATAGTTACTCAGTTTATATTGGTCAGTTTAATGCCGACTGAATTTATTTTCATTCTTTAAGAACACTCTAAATTATTGCTTCTTTAACTAAAGTGGCAGCGCGTGTTACGTTCAAGTGCTGTTGTGTTCTCGTGAATGTCAGTACGTACAGAATCTCTTGCAAAGAAGTGTCACATCTGCACGGTACGCTTGCTAGTCCGTGCTAGCAGTAATCTGTCGCAATTATCGCGTGGCGCATATCCCGATTAGACGCGGCGCGACGACAATTAGGTCGGCGGACACACGCGTTAACCTGCGCAATGAGGATACGCCTAAACGCTCATTGTCCAAACGACTCTCCACTATGCTGTGTACGTATTAATAACTCTAAAGTACCTATGTACTAATAAAGGTGGTAGAACCCTTTGTAGTTCGACTCCGGCGGCACCACCGCCACACTTATTTCTGCCTAACGACAGCAGTGTTAAGCGCTGTTGTCTTCTGGTTTAAAGGGTGTGGTAAGGGAGATAAACTTAACGAGGCATTCCAACT
>DWRA01002385.1:0-14156 GCA_018250295.1 Spathilepia clonius
TTGAAGTCGACCACAGATGCGTTACTACCCCTGCGGACAGAGTTGGAATGCCTCGGTAAATTTATCTCCCTTACTACACCCTTCAAACCAGAAGACAGCGGCGCTTACCACTGCTGTTATTGGGCAGAAATAAGTGTGGCGGTGGTGCCGCTGGAGTCGAACTACAAACGGTTCTGCTTCAAAAGCGTGGTGTACACGTGCGGCGGATACCTGCGGCGCGGAGGCGCACACGCGCGCCGCCTCCACCAGGCGCGCGGTCGCGTCGGCCAGCAGCTTGGCGGCCGCCAGCAACTTGCGCTGCGACTCCGACGGCTGCCTCTCCGCCTCCGACTGCGCACACACACACATCATATTAACATTCATTTATTAGCCTTGTATTAATTATTTCACTTTAATAAAAATCGGTCTGAATAATAATCTATGGAAGTCATAACTTATAATTTATGTCATTAGAATATGTTGCTAGGAAATTGAAAAAAAATTACATCTACCACTCGTATAGTTCCATCGGAAAGGATTTATATATCAACGATGAGCCGAATAGCCTGAGGAGTCTTGCCTGACGAACGATTTTACTAAGAGCTCCACTACTCGCTTCGACAGCGGCAGGGCTGCATGAAGCCATATAAACCTCGCAATGAACATTGACCTGGACATCTTTCTCTCTCTTTCTTAACCACCAGTTCCACTGCTCTCTCGGTCGACACTTAAACTTCACGATGTCGTACTAACCCCGCAGTGAACACCAACCTTGATATCAGCGATGAGCTGCGCCGTGGCCTGGCCGAGCAGTCTCGCCCGGCGGACCATCTCGGGCGCGTCCGCGGCATCGGCCACGCGCTCGCTGGCCGCCACCACCACCTCCACTGCGCGCTCCGACAGCGCGGGCGCCGCGCGACGGTCTACAACAACCGCAATAGACAATCAACAATTCGATTACAACGATTACTATTCGATTACAATAGTCTACAACTGCATTAATCGTAAACACTTACCGTTTAAATTATACATTTAAATGTAGGTAAAAATTGCGCAAGTTTTGTTAGTAATTTGACTATGATTACTCACATAGACAAAAAGCCAATTTAAAAAATACTACGATGCAGATATTATGTACTCAATAAAAACAAAATATAAAGCAATAACTATCCTCTATTAATATTAATTAAGAGATCAGCAATTTAATAAAATAGCCCAATTTTTCTTTCAACTTCAGCCTACCCTGACCATCTTCGATCGACCACAACCCTCGTACATCAGCTGGTATCCAACTCACCAAGATCACAGTGCGCTAACAGCCGCTCCAGCTCGTCCGTGACTTTCTGCGCGGCCACCATGAGCTGCTCCACGCCGGGCTGGGCCGCCTCTGGTGCCTGGTTGCACGAGGCCACCAGCTTCTCCACCGCCTGGGCTACTTGTCTCGCCGCACTGGTGAGCTGCTCACGGCAGGCCGGGTTGTGGAGGGTTGGGGCTACCACCTAATGTTGAAATTGTATCACTAATTATTTATTTGAACGAAAAATTCAATTTATCTAATTAGTTTATCTATCATAATCTTGTGTTAATTTTACCTGATTCTTAGAAAATTTATTAACTGCATCTTACTAGAGGTTAGTTAAATATAGTTTCATCGGTTTAAAGTATATTTAAGCAATAAAAAACTAGCAGTAGATTTGACATAACAACACTCGCACATTTTTGATGCAAAGCACCCTTATAGCTTAATTCATGCTCGACGTAATGCCATCTATTATCAAGTGACCTGAGGAGATACCTCAGCTAAGAACCACCCGGATCACGGTGCCAACTTACCTTGGCGCACGCGACGAGCTGGCTGGTGGCGAGCGCGCAGTGCGTGGCGGCCGCGATGATGGTGTTCTGCAGCTGCGGCTCGTCGCGGCACTGCGCCGCCACGTTCTTCGCCTTCAGCACCAGCGCCGCAGTCGTGTTCGCCACCGCCTTCGCCAGGGACAGCAGGATGTCCTGAACGTGGAACATATTGTAACACTCCAAATATAGTCTACAGAAATAGCGCTTTTTGTATTATGAAAGTAGCATACAAGCATGCAGTGTACCTGCTGGTAAGTGGCAACTTCTGCCCATACACATCTGTAATCGACCCCAGATAAAATTAGAAACTTACCTGAGATCGACCACAGATACTTTGCTAACCCTGAGGACTAAATTGAATAAGTATCTCTGCCTTATCACACCCTTCAAAGCAGAAGACAGCAGCGCTTAACACTGCTGTCATTAGGCAGAAATATATGTGGCGGTGCCGCCACCGGAGTCAAAGAGTTCCACCACCTTCAAATATAAATTTAAAACCAAATCTATTTCTGACGTACTTCCACTACTACAACTATACTTGGATGTATTGCTAAAAACACCAAAACTAAAAGTGAGACAAAACGAAAAATTCCTACAATTGCTAGTTGTTATATCCAGGAACAAAAGATTAAATATCATGTTTCGATTATTGTTTTATGCAAAAATTACACCAAAAAGTAACATGTCTATAAAATGCCCACTTCGCTCATAAAGCGTAATTTGTGTAGATCCTAATAGTATTTAACCTTACATCAGACTCATTTAACTGATGTAATACCAGGAAGTGTCACATAACATATTAATTTATTTAGTCTATACATATGAATTTATTTTCTGTTCTTGCAGTTCGACTTCGAAGCGTCTGTCATATCTATAAAATACTGTCAATTAACATACGTTGTTTAATAAAATAATTTCACGAAACATGTGATAATGACACTCCCCTGGGCATCGAACCCAGTGCTCGTTGCGAAATGTACTAACTTTGTAACATGCGGGTTTTTCCGATACAATTTATCTTCAAACTAAAATATCTTACTACTGATACTGTCATGTATTGCATATCTTTTAAAATTAATTAACATCTGATACATTTTTTTTGGCACGAGGTTATTCAGTTTATTGTACAGACAGTCCCAGAAATATATCGAATTTTAAACATGTTACCAAAACTGAAATAAAATGTAACTTAAATTTTTAAATGACAATCAAATTTTTTAAAGAATTAAATGAAATTTATAAGTATAAAAAAAGTATTTTGACATTTTTGAAACATTGCTATTTCGAAATTTCAGATGCAATTAAACACTATTTTAAAACTTATTACTCTAACTACATATTTTTTATAACCTTTTCGTGTTAAATCATTGTGCCATAATCATAATATTTGTACATGTAAGGTTTTACATCAAAATATTGTTTACATATTCCATCTGTCCACATACATATACGAAAGTTGAATAAAAGAGAAATAAATTGATTAATCTGTTCTCTCGAAGGAAAAATTATATTTATAACAAACTGAATAGGCTTAATTTCAAATATTTTTTAATTAAAAAATGGACTCTATCAGAATACGCCACACGCCTCAGATTTAAATAAAGAAGCATGATTCGTTCGACTGTACAACAAACATCTGAACAAAAGGGGGGGAGATATTAGTAACATTTTTAGTGTGATGTTATCATTATTTTTGTCACTACATTCACTTTTTTTCGGACAGTTAGTCGTAAATAAAAACCCCAAGTTGATTATAAAAGCAAATGTATTAACAAAAATAATATTTTAACCGGCACGTGTTGGCAAGGATTAACTAAATGTTAAATTTATGAGTCCAATCGTATTGTTAACCAAATGTTATGTTAGTTATGTATGGCAGTATAACATTGTAGCAATTTTGAGATGTATTTGTTATATTATAACAAAAAATAGATGTATTTTTATGTCACTTTGTGGCTGTAGAAATTAATAGCAAAATAATATTTGTTATTATTTATAGCAGCAAATATACTTATAATCTGTAATTATTATATTGTATTAATAGCCATTTCTTGATCACCATTGATTAATTGAAATTAAGTAAATAAAAAAATAAACCTGGTGTACATTTTCAAAATAAAATATAATAAAAAGAGAAATGGAATGAAATTTTAATATAACAAATACACGAGAGTTTGAAATTACTGATTGAATTTTTTTTTTTAATTTTTGTAATGTAACTTTTATATTTTTTTACGATGGAACTCATATGGCTCATATGTACAGCATGTCATGTCACTTTACAATTTTTATGATCATGTTATTTACTTTAAATTAGTCTAATCAGTATTTTTGTGTTCGAAATTACATTTTTTTTGTGCTAATTGTAGTTATACTTTTAATGAGATTTAGCACAATTATAATTTTAGTAACAATGTCGAAAGTCTTTTTTTTAATAACAACGATTGTAAATGATAAACAAAAAAATGACAAAAAAGTTAGGGGTCAACCGTCCCGTTGAGGCACTTAAATTAAAAAAGGTAAAATAAAAAAAAAAAACTTAATGCTAACATCAACCATGTTAAAGCAACCAGCACGAAAAATATGTACACATTATTCATTTGACTTAAAAAAAAAACAAACATTGCACACATATTGATGATGCTGACTGTACAAAAGAATTATATGGAATCCCGTAACCAAAAAAAAAGAAACTTAAAAATAAATAATAAAATAAATTAACATATTAGTTGCCACTTATAACTCTGTTCAAACCGACAGAAAAGTAAAAAAAAACTTTTTAAGTAAGAGAGAAAAATATGTTTTTTATTTACATGAATTTAAAAACGTTGCTGACAACCCTTTTTGCTCCTAGACTTCATTAAAATAGTGTTGTAATATTCTACCAGTACCTTAAGCATGCATATGCAAGCTAGTTTTTTTTAGAATGATATGATATGATTTATACAATGTGTGTTAGAATATGGCTGCCTATGGATGGCCTTTAATGAATTAATATTGTATCATACAAAACGTAATTCTGATAAAATTATTTTTTATGTATCCCTGTGCTATCGGTTTGAACAAAGCTAAGTTAAAAATATAAAGACATTTTGACCAGAAAAACAAAATGGCGACAATAAACCAATACTTAATCATTAATTAATAAAAGGAACTTTTCATAATTGCTTTCGAAAACCATGGACGGATGCTATATGGCAACAAACAAAATCAAAAACCAAAATAAATCAGCTGCTAACTTTGAGTTCAAAGTAACAAAAAAAATTAGGACTAGATTAAAATTAACAAATAATATTTAATTATTAAATAAAAAAAACAAAACATCTGTAAAATTAAAAATAATATAGTTGACGGTCGGAAAACTTCCAACAAATAACAAATAAAAATATGATATGTATTTTGTAGTTAAAATTGCAGCACTAGTCATTATACAATATATATTATAACGAATTACCCAATTAATGTTAAAAAATGACACGTTCAACAAATCCTAATTGTTCTGATACATTTTGTATGGAGCTGGTAGAAGCCTTTGTGGTTCGACTCCAGCCGCACCACCGCCACACTTATGTCTATCTAATAATAGCGGTATTAAGCGCTGCCGTGTCATTAGTCCTCAGGGAAATCAATGCATCTGTGGCATATCTCATGTAGGACTCCACCAAAAGACCACGTAATTAGCAAAGTTCTGCACTCTTATGACATGTTACGTAAATTTTGGTTGTTATTACTACTATATTACTGAACTCATCTTTAGTAAACAGGTCGGTGGTGGTATGTATAGCGGTGTATCCCTTCTTATCCTGTATGGGCAGGAGGGTAGTGCATATTGCACGATTTGAAATATATATCATCATATTGATTGGTAGCGGATTGTTGAATAAAAATGTTATTAACAAATGAACTCCCGACCGCCAACTAAATTCCCTTAAAGTCTAAAAATAAATAGGACTTTTCATTTCGCAGTCTTTTTCCTTACACAATTATTTGTCTTTCAAATTAATATTTTTTTTATTCATAACTATATAGACTTTATCGAAAAAAAATCATAGAAAAGAGAGATTTCATGAAAAACAGACAAGAAATTAACTTTTAAGATATTTTACTTATTTTTTCTTAGAAAGACTTAGTACACCAATTTGATATTGTGCTCATTAATTAATACCACAGAAAATACAACAGAAATTGACTAAAATAATCTCTCGTTCAAGAATTTAAGGAAAAGGACAGCAAACTAAGTGAGAAGATCGTCCGATTTTCAATATATTAAAACTATTTGTATATATTATGCATTAATATATTAATTCGATAACATAATTATATTAATTATTATTGGGCCCACACCACTTAAGAAGCTACATAGAACCTTTATGTTATTATAACCTGTTATAATAATAAAGGTGTTAATTATTTTAAAATATTTTGCGTCGAAAAGCCGCAACAGACTTTTTTTTATTAAATTTCATACCGCGGATTGTTGGTATTTTTAAGATGTTATTATTATAATGAAAACTGGATAATGTAATGTTACCAAAATTTACGAAATGTAACGTAAAATTGTATGTTTGATTTGATGTAATATGCGCCGTAAATGTATTTCTGGTATTTAAGTTATATTTTGTTATACAATATTTTATATCGTAAGTACTTTAATAGTCTTTTCATAATGTATATCGAATATTTGGCAAGTATTTAATGTTTTAGAAAACATACCGATTTAATATTTTAAATTATATTATCATTAATTGACGTGATGTTACAGTGCGAATTAATTGTTATTAAACTTAAACATCGACGATACGATTTATATTTTTGAACGAAAATATTATTTCTCCAACCGATGAACTTTAATTTTGAAAAATATAGAGTAAATGAAAAAAACGACTGTATCGTATTTCAAAAATACAAGTTTGCATTATGTGTTTTCAAGATAAATTAAAAAATATACTGCATAGCGAAAATATAAGATGGGGTCGGCTATACAGTGGCTCCCTCAGATATGTAAGAGTCGCGTCAGAATTTACTTGGCAAGATTATACGACTTTTTTCATAAGGAGAGAGAGTCATATCCCTTGTAGTATTGAAACAACGTATACGTCATAAATAAACCTGTAGGTAATCTAATAACCAATCCATTACTGTCCCTCTGGTGGGTACGTCTCTCTTCTCTGAAAAGGGCTAGGTCTTAGTTAACATCGCCGGCCAAGATCGAATTGGTAGATTTCATAGACCTTTGAGAACTTTTTTTTAAAACTCTCAGGAGTGCTCGTTTTCTCAGGATTTTTTTCTTCACCGTTATAGCAAGTGATAGTTAATTTCGAATACGCACGTAACTTAGAGAAATGAGAGGTGTGTGCCTGGGATTCGATCTCGGACGCCTCGATCAAGAGGCAAAAGTTCCAAGCAATTGGCTATCACTGCTTTGTAATCATGGACATAGATAAGTCTGCAAACATTGCGTTAAGAAAGAGCAAAGTACTGAATACTGATTGGCTTGGACAAGAGAGCTAAAATACCAATATTCGTAAACATTCCCATACACATTATTTAGATTTGACCAAACGTAATGTATAAAATTTGTTTTCAATTTGACGTCTATTTTAATCGTTTTTTTTTTGTAATTTTAAGTATGTTTTACTGTCTTTAACAGATACTGAGAAACGGATTTATTGCAGATCAGAACATTTCGAAACATTTCTCCCCGTCACCCGTCCCGCTGCTGTCGAAACAGCCGACATTCTCCAACAACCACTGAACGAGAATTGCAATCATCACGAAAACGAGCGCTAGGATCAGTAAAATATTCAACCAATTTTCCTTGAAAACAGTTTTTAACTCCAGTTCTAAACAAATACATTTCGGGCAGCATTTCCGCTCTGTTCTAGGGCACCGTCGCCGACAGTACTCACAAAAACCTCTTACACTCTCATCGCCGGTCGATAAAAATGTCGGATTGTAGAAAATACGTATTTCAGTCTTGCCTTTGGGCGCCTCAGTCTCGTTATTAAGAGTTACAGTCGTGGTCCTATCTCTAACTTCATTGGTATAATACTTTTCACTACGTTTGATAAAGGATTCGAAGTCATCGCGTTGCTTATTCAACTCGCTTTTAGTGAAACTAGCCTCCGCTGTCTCCATAAAGGTTTCCGTCGTTGTCAAAACGCGATTATATTTGTCTAAATTAATAAGTTTCATGTTCAAAGCGCCGGAGACTTTAACGTCTGGTCCCGTCTTAGTTATGTCGTTCCTAATGCTGTGGCATTCTATCTTTTTATCGTTAAAGCGATTGAATCTGTCGTTAATGTCATTTTTATCGTTACTAGTGTTCGACATGAAGAACTTTTCCCTTAAAATTTCATTCTTAGTGCGCCTGTCGAGATTGATGCTCGAATAATCGTGTTTAGAGTTATCGAAATCGATATTAACGTAATCGTGGTTGGAGAAATCTTTTTTGAAATTGAATATTTTATCTGACACTGTTTTGGGGTAGAGTTTAAGGTTGTCGCTATCCGGACTACCTAGAACGTTTTCATTATTGACTGAATCATCAATTTTGCTATCCGCACTTTCTAAGTAACCTTCACAGTTCTCTAGAATACTTTCAAAATCACTATTCCTGTTAACCTTACTATCTTTTGGATTTAAACTCTGATTTATATCAGTAATGGAGACCGGTCTACCTTGTCTGAAGATAGCGTTACAGTAATCCACGCTCCTGTAGTAGTCACTATCGGATTCCTCGTGTATAACATCCAACATCTTACCCCAGTTGTTACTCGTATCTACGTCCTCATACAAACCATCGTCTTCATAGTGTTTGATCTTACTATAGTCTTCATCGTCAGACATGTCTGTTTCGAAATCGGCGCCGTACTCCTGCTTGTCCTTACTGAAGAATACCTTATAGAAGTTGTCGTAACAATAATTGAGTTTTCTGTACAAGAAGGACTTTTTCCCCTTCCTGTCGTCGCTAGAGCTAGTTACCTGGGTCTCCTTGTCTTCCTCGGTCTCCTCTCCGATGGTGTGGAGGACCGACGTGGACGCTTCACCCACGCGTGATGCCGCGTTGAGGAGGTTCTGGCGTGGCTGGAAAGGAGGTGATTAGCAACATTAATTATCAGCATATTTCTAATAAATTACATTTAATTGAATTGTCAAATAAAGTTTACTAAATACTCTTTTTTATTCAATAGATCAGTCATCGTCGGTTTAATATATTTCGTTATAAATTAATGAGATAATTTATGAAGCAACTATTTTGTATAAAATTGTAATGTAAAATCCTTGATTTAAAAAAGATCTTTTTAACAAATGCAAGTTGGTTTATTTTTTGCACATTTATGAGCAGTATCTATTCGTACACGATTAACATTTTGGAAACGCAATTTTGTACAGTCGTATCTGCTACTTGCAAAATGTGGTATACACTTCCTCCTGAGGTATTCCCAGAGCGCTATGACATGGGGCTCTTCAAGATGCAAAAAGAGCTCTCCTGCGCCGGCGACGCTGGCGACTCTCGTGTTGCAAATGTAAACGATGGTGATTACATTCCATCGGGTAGCCCGTCGGCCTTATCGTTAGATTTAATTATAACAAAGCCTATTTCTACAGCAACACTTTCCAAAAGATGTCGATATTTTTATGTAACTATCCAAAAGGTGCCCAAGTTCCTATCTAACCAAGCCTTACCTCCTTTGTGTCAGGTTCAGCCGCCTTGAGCAGGTCGCTGAAGGCGCTGCAGAGCTTCCGCGTGGCGTCCAGCAACCTGTCGCCGTTGTCAGTGTCGTCCATCAACGCCGCGATCATCTGGACACCTGGTACAAAGGCAAGTTTCAGTCATGTCGTAGATGAAGATTAAACGTGAACATATATGGTGAACGATGGGATACTGAGGATCTTTTTTTGTAATATAGAGGTAGGTGATAAGCATGCAGTCCACCTGATCGTAAGTGGCTACTGCCATGGACATCTGTAATCGACTTCAGATAAGATTAGAGTTCTATCGGAGGTCGGTCACAAATGTTACCCTTGAGGACCGAATTGGAACGCCTCGGATAAGTACATCTCCCTCAACACACCCTTCAAACCGAGACACAGCAGCGCTTAACACCGTGTTCTAATTTTTAAAGATATTTTAAACCAAGAACATAGGACTTCTATCTTGCAGATTCCAGCCAAAATACATAGTAAGGTTTCTTTACGATTAATAAATAATTGCAACAGTATTAATAATTGTAAGTATAAAACTCACCCTTAGTCATTTCGGGTAGATTGGTGGTGATGGTAGTGATGGCGGCGCCGACGGCGGTGTGGTCCACTTCTTCTGTGGGACCTGCAAAATAATAAAAACACATTAATGATCTATTGAGTCAGCTAACATTAAAAGTTTCGTGTTCATTATTTTCGGACTATGTTGAAAATTGTACGTCATAATGATTAATAAAAAATTTAAAATTTTGTTCAGTAAAAATGGTGACCGTACGCCGGATTTGTAAGCAGTTTCTATCTCATGCTACATTTGGTCTTTCGAGCTAGTCTGTTGTTTATATTACACTTGATTTTCTGAGCGAATTATATTAGTGCGAGCGCTCACGTTCTGTAAGCCATCAGTTTATGCTAGTGTCAAAGCCTACAGACTTCCTAACGAGATCGTACCAGTGAGCCCTATTACAGTTGGTCTGCTGAGGCGAATTATCAGTATGCACTATTACTCTTGACCTTTTAAGCCAGATCATACCACAATTGTTGCTACAAACTCAACTTTACACATGAGCCTAACCACCTATGGTCCTTCGAGCCAGATTATAGCAATATACCCTACGCAGTCGGTCCTCCTCGCCTGACACACACATGTTGTCTTACCGGCGGTGAGCGTGACGACCTGCGCCGTGGCCGCGTTCATGGCGGCGATGTGCGAGCTCACGACCTGCTTGCTGCTGGCCAGCGTGCTGCGCCGCCAGCGCGCCGCCGCCGCGTCCTGCCCCAGCGCCGGCACGCTCGCCTGCCGCACGCACACGCACACACAGTCAATAAAAAAAATGTGAAATATCAAAATCAAAATATTTTATTCAAAGTAGATCCTTTACAGAATTCTTTATGAACCTTAAAAATTTACCACCACTTCACAAGGTGTTTCGTTGTGAAGAAGAAGCGACGAAAGAAACTCCATAACACATATGTTTTAAAAAAACAATAAAATATATAAACAAAAATAAAAATAAAAAAAAACTATATAAAAGGAATTACATCACCAGTCCATCGCCCCTGAGGACTAAACTGGAATATCTAGTATAAGTGAGTCTCTCTTACTGCACCCTTCAAACCAGAAGACAGTGTTAAACGCGGCTGTTACAGGCAGGAAACAGTTTTAGTGCCAATAGTTTACTGCCACATGGATATCTGTGATGAACTCCAGATAACATTTGAGTTTCACAACAGCCATAGCAATGTTGCCTCTGAGGACTAAATTGGAATATCTAGTATCAGTGTCTCTTCCCTACAACAAAAGAATCTATCTCCATCAAAACACATAGTAATAAAAAAAAAATAAGTGTGGTGGTGATGGTAGGACGTGGTACCGACCCTGGCGAGCCCCTCCTCGGTGGTCCGTATGAGCTGCTTGCCGCTGGTGATGGTGGTGAGCAGCGCGCGCTGCGGCTCCGTCAGCACCGACGTGATCTTCGTCTGCTGCACCTGCGTCGCCTGCAACCGTACACGGGCCGCTCTTACTCACAGAACTCACTTCTATTGAGATCTATATATTTAAGATACCATGAGAACAGGGAGTTATAAACGCACGAAAGTGCGTTGCCAAATTCCGGGAACGCCAGGTATATATATATTACTTTATATATAGTTAGTATTTTGATTATAAATATGTAATTTACATAATATTAGAGGTAATTATATATTTTGTATCTTTTAAATTATATAGAAATAATATATTCGTGATGTAATAGAAATATGTATATAAAATTTGTATAAAAACAAAGATATATTCTAGATATCTGCCTGTAATTGAAATATGATTTTGTAACTTGGTAATAATTTATAACTTAAATCAATTTCTTTTCATATTTAACTATCTGAGCCGCGTTGTAACACTCACGTTTACCAAATATAATATGGCATGAATATAACCGAAATTTTATAACTTTTAAAAAATAAAATGCTTATGTTAATCTTCAATCTCAACTATCTGCCAGTGAAAGTCCCGTGAAAATCGGTCCAGCCAATTTCAAGATTACCTCAATCAAACTGGCAGACAGACATTCATTTTAATAATATTTCTTATTATCTGTACCATATTTTATACCTGACAGACAAATAATTCAATTTTATTTATTTGTCTACGTATAGATATTTTGATCTGCCTAATGTATATATATATTTGTATACATATCTCACAGATTTAAAATTCATAACAGACAATAAATATTAAATTCAATATGTTCAGGTACCTACACATCCAACTTCGTAGACTGCATTGTCCAGTAAGGTAAGCGTGCAACAACATACAGATAAATATATTTTTGTATATGTATATCAAATTAGAAGATATGACTCTTCAAATAAACGGAACAGTCTAATAATATACTGATAATATTATACAAACTTACATAAAAATAAATAAATAAAATTTCAAAAAGTTCTCAAAAAAAAAAATTAAAATGTCTTAATTTAAAAAAGATGAAATGTGAGAAGTCTACCAATTCGCACTTGACCAGCCCGGTGGACTATGGTCTAATCCCTCCCACTCTGAGAGGAGACCCGTGCCCAGCAGTGAGATAGTAACGGGTTGCCGACGAAATGAAATGTTTAAGACAAGATGAACAAGTATTCAGCCAAATTATTAAGCAAAAAATATTAAGGTGTTGCAATAAAAAAAAAAAGTCTTTGCAAACATTAGCAAAATATACTATAAAATAATATACTATATATTATAATTAAATGATTATTTAAAATGCGTGCGTTATGTACACTCGTGAGAAGTTGTACTTCTTTAGTATATTTAAAAATAATGCACGTAACGAGACTACACGTAACATAACACAACGCAACGTTTCGTCCGCGTAACTTGCAATATTTAGTTGCCAACTACATCGTGTCAGTTTTGTCAAAAATCATTATAGTCATTGAACTTAAAACGCCCCAAAAGATGTATAACTTCATAAATATATGTACAACCAATACATTTTTAACAAATACATAAAAGCTCTCTAGGCTCTGTGTTGGAACACCTCACATCATTACGCGTTTTAACATAATCTTTTAAAGCACCACACAAGCATTAAACCATAAATATACTACAAATATGCTGTAGTTTCTTTCGTTCCTTTATAAATTTTTTGCAATCAATAAAACAAATACAGAAAAAAATATATAACTAAAACAAAGATGTACATGTCTGAATGTGTAACCAATACAACACACAGACGCGCTGCTACCCCTGAGGACTAAATTGGAACGCCTACGATAAGTATGTCCCCCTTACCACACCCTTAAAACCAACATAATAGCGCCTGAAACAGTGGTTGTTAGACAGAATTAAGGGCGGTGGTGTCAAAGAGTCAGAGTCGTACCACAAAAGGTTCTACCACCTTTAATTAGTTGAAAACGATGACAGGTTAGTCACGTACACCAAAAACCTTCGCACCAATTCCGATCCCATTACGCGGCATCCAGACACATACAATACCAAAATTAATTATAAAAAAAAATAACTAAAAAAGACTAACAGCGGGCGGCGTGTGTCCCGTGATGAGCTGCCCCGACACCGTGCTCTGCTGCGCGCCCGTCACGTGCCCCACCGCGAACGGCCGCGCTCCTGGGGGGGCGGTCACGGGGGGGGGGGGCACAGATAAATAAATGAGAAAAAGAAACAAAAACGTAATCAAATGTACATAAAATAAAGTAATATTATAAATGTTTACATATAATTGTACTTAAAAAAAAAGAAAACGTATTTTTATTAAAACAAAAATGGTCAAAAGTATGTCATAATAGCAGCTAGCAAAAATAAGCCAATGTATAATACAGTCATAATTGTTGACATCAAAAGGACTGCAGTTCATATACAGCGTGTATTATTATGCACATACTAAAATAATTTACAAACTAGAATGATATAAGATTTTTTTTTTAGATAACAAGTGATTATTCGGATGATAAAACTGCGTGGTCTGAAGTAACTCCAGTTCCACATGTTCCTTTAACGTAAGATAACTTTTTATATAATCTTATTTATTTAAAAATTTTTCTCTTACGATTGGATAGCAAACGCGCATGCAGTCCACCTGATGGTAAGTGGCAACTGCCGCCCATGG
>DWRA01002386.1:0-14154 GCA_018250295.1 Spathilepia clonius
GTTCGGAACTTGTATATATACCAGATGTTGAGAAAACTTCGATAGCGTGATTCAGAATGCAGTGGCGCCATCTCTTCATGAGTTGCGGGAAGTCGCCACAACAGTACTGATATCTTAGTGGATGAATCACGGCCTTTCAATTGAGGGCTCTGAGGGCCGAACCTCAAACCTCCACCGCTTACATTTCGAAGTTATGTGCGTGATTAGAAATTAATATATAATATAGGATATAAAAAAACAGACAAACACAGAGAGATCTTAAAAAAAGTTATCAAAGGTTGTGTAAGGGTTTCTCACCCGCGCTTGGCCAACACTGTTAACTATATCTTAACTCCTCTGACTCTGAGAGGAGATACGTGTCTAGTAGTGGGACAGTAAAGGGTTGATGAGAGTTTCTATAATGTTATAGACATTCTTATTAAAAGAAGACAATCGAATTATAAGTATAGTCCATACATTCATTAGCATGTAATATTGGATACTGGCCTCCCCGAATTGGCGCCACTTCAGCCAATCTTGTGCTTGTGAATCCAACGATTTCCCGCTGCTTTCTTTAGGTCTATATTCCACCTAATGTTAATTGGTACCTAACCTTATATTAAACATTGATATACTGATATTTTACCACGTCCTAAATAATTTGTAAACTAACATATAATAGGGCAAAAGACGTGCTAATCGTCTAAACACAAACTTTAGCTATCTCTATTAGTGGCAAAACTATAGTGTGGTATTCGACTAATAAAAGATGCTGCTACTATTAAATGACTTAAATATTGTCAACTAGATTATTTGTCGCTGTATAAATTTAAATACGAACCGTTTAAATTTCGGATTTACGTTTAAGGTATAATGTGATGAGTTTCGTTTCGCCCAATCTTATTGTTAACGAAATTAGACCGTTTTTCGCTGAGTACCAGAAGACATTTCATATTTTGACGAGGAATTGTTTTCCTTCCGTAATTGGCTCCCTTGGTCCATCATTCAAGGCGGGATTTTGCAAATTGTGGATATCTATTATTTAAATATTGTGAACGAACATTTTCAAATATTTTGTAGATTAAGAATCTCTTCAGAATCGTTTAGTACGGTGAATTAAAATTTGACCCATATTATTTAAGTAAATAGGTCATTATTTTTACTGCTCTTATGCAACGTGGTAGAACATTCTGTGGTTCGACTCCGGAAGCACCACCGCCACATCACTTTTTGTCTCATAGCAATAGCGTTAAGCACTATTCTGGTTTGAAGGATTTGGTAAGGCAAGATATGCTTGTCTGAGCCGTTTCCACATAATCCTCAGGGATATCACCGCCTCTGTGACTAACATCATGTAGGATTTTAATTGTATATAGGGTCGATGTCAGATATCCATGAGCGGCAGTTGCCACTTACAGTACATACACCATTATATAAACTGAGTTTTCTTTAAAATTTCATACAATGTTATCGTGTAGAAAGACACGCAACCATATCATTAACATTATACGTAAAAATATAGGTACAAAATATAGGTCATTAGTATTTTCATTATTGCAATAAAGCTTTGAAGCTATAAACACTCATAGTATGTGAGTTATTTTTCGCGGAAATGTGGATGGATATTATCAATTTATTAAATACCTCATTACAAAAATGTATAAAATATTTTCAATATTAAGTTTCTGGTTTGTAGAAGCTGTGTAATGCAGTATTACTCTATGAGAGAGTTATTAAAATGAAATGGCAAGTGATGCGTTGTCACCCTTGAGGATTAAGTTAGAATGCCTCGTATAATGAGCCCTAAGCCAAACAGCCTTACAAACAGAATACAGCAGCGCTTAATACTGCTGTTATAAGATAGAAATGGGTGTGGCGTTGGTGCCTTCGAGTTGTACCACAAAGGGTTCTGCCACCTTCTATGTAAGTAGTAGTAAAGTGTACCTATTTGGTATTGATACTTGGTATTATTAGGCGAAGTATTTTTATGTTAGTTACATTTTAAAACTGTTTTATTGTAGGTAGATACTTATAACGAAATACACATTTTGAAAATAGTGATTTAACATCGCTTATAATGTATTTTGACGTTTGACGACACCAGTGTGACGTGCATAAGGTTCCGGGTTTGATCGCCAGACAGCCAGACTTATTTCAACTTAGATTTTTGTTCTGAGTCTGGGTGTTTGTGTATTCATCTTTATGAGTGTGCGTGATACCCACGATACAGGTAATCCTATGGGGTTGTAAGAGGAGAAAGCGTCTTTTTTTCAACTGCAGTTAATAAGTTATTTTTACTGCTTCAACGTTCGATGACACGAATTTGTGATATTTTTTTTTCGGTTCCACAATGTTTATATTCTAAATCCTGTATTTTACTTTAATAGCAAATAAAACTCGCCAAACTGTAGCTGCAGTTTAGTTTTCTAATTAACTAACGTCGGGATATTATCCACGGCTTAACGGACAGCGTACGTACGAGTTACCGTAAAACTTTTTACAGGAAAATTTCGTACGTTTAATGTGTGTTGTTTTTAGAGCCCAACTTCTCAGTTCGTTGAAGTAAGTGAGCTATCTTATATATCCCTGTCGTAGAACTAAATGAGCAAGCATTTAAGCTGATGTAAAATGGTTATTGGCGCTTATAAATACTTTAAGCACGTCAAATTAGAATAGAAGTTGCTACTGATGACTGTAATTGATTCTGGTTGTTTTGGCGTCTAGATTCTAGTTGAATGAGGAATTAGTTACATAATTTCCACTGGTCTGTAAGTAAAAGTATTTTGTAGCGAACATGTGCAGACCACGTGTTGTTGAGTGGCCGTTGTAACTAATTTCATATATGAATATTATAGAACAGGAATACTTTTTTGAATACCATTTGTGGTTCACACAATTATGAATACCATTTTGTGGTTCGACTCCGGCGGTATCATTGCCCCTTCTATTTCTGACAACGCTGTTGTCTTCTGGTTTAAAAGGTGTGGTAAGGGAGACAAACTTAACGAGGCATTCCAACTTGGTTCTCAGGAGTAGCAACGCATGTGTAGTCGACTTCAGTTGGGATTCTTGTGTTATCTGCGATGGATTACAAATATTCATGAGCGACAGTTGCCACGTACCATCAGGTAGACTGCATGCTCGTTTGCTACTCCAATATATAAAAACAAAAAAAATGACGATACATGACGTCAGTCATTGTCGCGTTACACAACTTTTCAGCGATTCAGTACCGCGTTTTGTAAACGTGTGTCTGCATCGCACGACTGCATTAACGACAAAATTATACATATGTATTTAACATCTGCTCTGTATCTATGTCATTTTTATTTCCTTTGAAATAATTCGTTTGTAAAATAACCCGTGACGCACGCCTTCGCCGCAAACTCAGGCCGCGTCTGCGTGCCGCGTCACAGAAATACCATTACAACATAACGACCACATACACGATCTCGAGAAGTTCATACTGAACACATTGAGATGTACTTATTGGTAGTATCGTACAAATTTCCCAATAAGTAGGATAAAAATATTTCGCGATATGAATAGCATTTTTTTAACGGGAAGAAAGTCGACGTCTCGCGTAATCGACGTGCACCATAGTGGCATTTGAGTACCGATTCACGACTATGGCTGTCATATTTTTTTATACTTAACGGAGATGTAGACTACTTTAGCATTAACCCATTATTGCCCTATTGTAAGGTTTGGGCTCCTTTTAGAATGAAATGGGTTTAGGTCATACTCCATAACGCTGGCGGATGTAGATTGGTAAACTTACACATCTTTCAATATTTTTTTTGAGTAATTTTTAATAAGAACATAACTTGGAAATTTAAGATTACGAAATCCTGACTCCCAGAATGAAGAACCGTAGTTTAAACCATTGCTTCTGCTCTTTCTTAGTATCCTCTGATTACATTTTTCTTCCTTTTCCTCTTACCTTCAAAACATTGAACTTCAGTGAAGTGAGCTACAAGAAAGTGTTTGTATGAGTCGTACGGCGACACCACCGCGTGACCCCGAAGCGAACGAGGAGAGACGGAGCATGTCGTTGTTTTTCTTCCGTTTGCACAACCTCCAGCGAGCTCAGGAGAGGAAGAGAGGTCGACGTTCGAGGCAAGGGAATGCAGACACCATGACTGCGCCGTCGCGTCTGCTCGAGAGACCCCTGACGGAGCCGATAGACAGTCTCGACGAAATTGCTCTGCAAATACCAAGGTGCGTTTGTTATGAAATTGTAGATAAGTATGTAATCCTCTTAATGGTAAGTGGCCACCGTCACTCATGGACATCTGTAATGAAACGCAAGGATTGCAGCTTTTTTTTTATATGGCGATTAGAAAACGAACATGCAGTCCACGTGATGATAAGTGGCAACTACCGCCCATGGACATTTGTGATCCACCCCAGATAAGACCAGAATCCCAACTAAAGTCGACCATGATGCGTTGCTACCCCTGAGGGTTAAGTTGGAATGCCTCGTTAAGTTTATCTCCTTTACCACAACCTTCAAACCAGAAGACAGCAGCGCTTAATACTGGTGTTATTAGGCAGAAATAAGTGTGGCGGTGGTGCCACCGGAGTCGAACTACAAAAGGTTCTACCACCTTTAAAGTCCTACCTGAGGTCGCAGCAGGCGCATGGCTGCCTCTGAGGATTAAATTGGAGTACCTCATGTAAGTTTCTCCATAACTGCATCATACAAACCAGAATAGTTGACACAGCTTTTATCGGGTGGAAGTTGGTGTCACAGTGGTATCTCCGGATTACCTACTGCTATAAGCTGAATTTATAATTGCATTATTATACTCTTGAAAAGCAAGGCGCTGCTCCATAATTGTGGCTTATATGGCTATGATGCACTCTAATGGAAAGGAGATTAAATTGCCACAACCTTTTAAGTTAGAACGTCTCCTTCATACACTTATTTAAATATAATTGGATGAACAGACCGTGAAGCTTCCACTACTTCAAGAAATATAAAATCATATCTGATGAATGACACAGTCTAATTTTAATACTGCAAATAGAAATAAACTGGCAGTACTTAAGTATACATAGATTGTGTAAGATGGCTAAAATGTTTAATGGGGAACTGTTTAAACAGGCCACTAAACAAACGCTGTGTAAAAATCGCGTCTTCTATGATATAAGCAATTATTTTACAGATAAAACTGTGTGGGCTGATGTAGTTCCAGCGTCACATGTGCAATTAACTTTACAATTTTATGAATCTTTTTAAGTTTTTTTACTACGAAGTTTCTCTTGTAGCTTCTTCTACATAGCGATGCACCTTGCGAAATGGTGGTATATTATATTGACGTTCAAAATATTCTTTAAAAGATCTACTTTGGATAAAACATTTACCTACAATATTATAGGGTTTATAATCTATAGTAACATTCACAGACGTTTTATTCTACCATTCATGTTGAAAAACCTTGACCTAATACTATTATGCTACAGTACTGCGGGTTGGCAAGTTTTTAGTATAAAAACTAACTAAAAGGAAGTTTCAGTGAAGTTAGTACTTAAGACAGTATCATTTGAAGACGTCGCATTTATTCAAATAGCCTTTTATTCTTTACAAACTTGTTTAAGATTATTACATTCAGGAAATGCTAAACTCAAGCTTTTACAGTGATTTCTAGAAACCTGTGCAACTTTATTGAGATCATTAGTGTATCGATGTTAACTAACGAAGTCCTTCAACTTCCCTACATACAATCAGGTATATGGCGCATTCACAAGGATTGCGGTATACTTGGAAATTGAAAATATCGGTAACAAGCAAAGCTTTCGAGCTGAAGTCAAGAACTTATACAGACTTCTTTTTGCCCCACTTTAGGTTGTACCCTCGAGGGGAGGTGAAAGATTTGAAAGGGTTTCATTTCACTGGTTGCATTTTTTTCGTTTCGTGAGCTATTCAGCAACGCTCTACAGTTAATTTTTTTACCCGGGCTCGTGGTTCTTGTTTAATTAGATCTTTTGTATTCGTCACAGTGCTCGACGCGGAATCTAATAGGTGAATTACTTGGGTTCTGGGGCGTTTCGTACATTTATAGTGATGTATAATCTATGGGGAAAAGCGAATTGATTCCTAAAGTCAAGGCGATCACCGACACCACTCGATGGTCACAATACCTCTAATATATTTTATTCTCGCCTTCATTGTGGTAATACCAGCTTATAATGAGTATGTCATGTTAACCACACTTCAGAGAATCCTAGTATGAGTTTAGAAATGTTTATTATTATGTGGTCACCCTCAATAGTTAGGAATACTAAACTGCTAAGCGTTATAATAATATCCAATACCTATAATAGCAAAGCTGCCCGTAAAATCTTGATAGTGGATATAAAATCGCACTGGTACTCAATTTAATGACTGAGGAATACTAGACGTTAGATAACCTGAACGATATTAACGCTGAACTTCGCGAAGATGGTGTAATTTTAGATCGTAGCGTGAGCTGTAATTTTAGCAACATTTCAAGTTCTTTCAAAGTTTCATATTGCATAAATTAACGTCGTCTTAGATCCGTGATAACTACATCAAGGTTTAAATGGCCTCTACAGTATAACCAGTTTTAAGTCTATACTACTATTACTATGGTTAGTCAGTGGTTTGAAATTGTTAAGTTAACTTGGTGACTGGTAGACTTCATATATCTTTGAGGACTTTTTTCATGGAATTCTGAGCTGTAGGTTTAGGTAAGCGTCGCAAAAATTTTCGTTGATGTTAAAGAAGTGCCATTTTATTTCTATTATACTTGAACGATTAGGCTACTTTGTTTCAACTATATGACATACTTGTCCAAAAATCATGAAGAAGTGTCAACGTAAGCAGAGATCGTATATCCAACTTTATCGGACGTCCAGGGCAAAATAAACGTTACGTTAGAGTGATATTACCCACCCATTTGTCTGAACGTGCAATATCATGGGGCGAACGCCATAAATTAGATGCTTTGACCCTTTTTCTGTATCACATTGCACTAGCCTAGTTTATAGAGTAATACAAGGAATATTAATACACTTGGATCTTAGAAAATCAATAGATAATTTAAGAAGTTCTCTCTATTCCTGGCATTTATGGATTATGTTTGATTTTCTAATTATACCTATTTTGCCTGTTTTTAAGACCATAGGAAGTATGAAAAAATAATGTTTAACAGAGTGGCCTGTTGAGTTATTTCTCAGAACTAGCAAATTTCGAAATATTTTGGCCATAATAAATCCGTGCTGATTACAGTGGTCTCCTGGGTGTACTCGTTAATATGTGTCTATATATAACTTAATTTTTTTTAAGTTAGGGGTTTAGCCTCCAGAATCGGAATGAGAGACTGGGAGGAGGAGAAATGCAAGTTACGAGAATTATTAATCAATAAAAACACATTAAATGTCGTATCAGTACAAAACGTCGCGCGGCACGATGCTTCATTTATTATCATTCCCTTTAATCCCTTCTTGCAAACACTGAATACGTATAACATACCTAGCTGCCTGATTTTCACAGTAAAGGTCAACGATTTGTTGTTTCACTGTTACGAGCAGAACAATAGTGTAATGTCGGACAATATAACAATGTGGACCTATTAGCCCGTTATAAAACATTTTATATATCAAAAAGCATCATTCTGGTCCTTTACAAATTACTCATTCAATCCCTACATGCTTGTTTAGGTGAGAGACTCAGAGATACACTTGTATATACGGTAGATACGTACGAACGTAATAAACCTTTGTCAAATTGATTACATGACTCCAAGTTTTTGCGCATAGTCCTTAACGATAGGGATGGCGATTCATTTTGAAAAAAGATTTGATATTTTGTAGTTCTTCCATGAGTATAACGTAGATAAAAAAGTCGTCTGTAATACTTGAACAGAGAAATTTGCTAGTCAAATAATTTGATATTCTACTAACGTAATCGCAGTAGGAAAGGTGAAACGTTGTAGAAACTTTTGTAGGTCGATTCCAGAGGCACCACAGCCAGCCCTATTGCTGTAAAAGAGACATGCATATTCAACGTATTCCAATTAAGTCCTCAGTGATACCAACGCATCAGTGGCTGATGAAGATCATCAGTAGGACTCTAAATCTATATGGGTTGATTACCATCATACCATATGGGTTAAACTACAAACTCGTTTGCAACTTCTGCGTTGTAATTAAGGAAAAAATCGAATAACGGTCTTCGAATATCATATCAGCTCAAATAAGCTCGATCGAATCACTGCTTAGTATCGATTTTTAAAATGAAAGATTTGAGTACAAAAAATGGAGCCTTCGATTCGATCTTAGCTCGCCATCCCTACTTAGCAGAAAATTTATCACCTCCTAAATTGACGACGCATTTTGTTCGGATAAAGCCAGCCATTTTCCCTCGCTCGACCAGATCCGCTGTTGACCGGCCTCATGAATAATTTACACGTTACAGAACTTCATACTCCGTTTATACTGCACCGATCAAAGGGGTCCTTTCAAATATGTTCAAAGCATTTTACATGCCCCAATCGATTTATGTCCATGTCTAAAAGCTTCGAAAACTTTAATATCAAAATATTCTAAATTTACTTCGCTTGCTTGAAATACCACCTTAATTTAAATATGATTTAATGTTTAGATGATTTAATGTTTAGATTATTTGGATTACTTGAAGATACTACAATAGATAAATGTGTCATTGTTTGATTGCAACAATCATAAAAAGTTTTAAAATATGTGTTACTTGTTCTTGCCCACCGCAAAAACAAAATTTCTTATTACAAAAAGAAACTAGTATAAAGAAATTCCCGGATAACGAAAATGATTGATTTTGTACCATATAACATTATTTAATGATGATGTATTTGCTGCGTGACAATGTGTGTTGAATTAGAAGTCCACAAGTTCACTTAGCGTACCCGTCTCACTTTAGCAGGATTTCTCTTAGCTCTTAGCTGTTAGCTACGGTTGGGGTAAATTTGTTTTATTCCTCCTTCAATTTACTCCTCCGCGATTATAATTAGATTCCCTTTGAGGCCCATAAGAGAAAAAATTAAATTTTAGGACAAAGTACAGAAAAATGTTAACAAAGAATTTCAAAACAACCTACTTTAACGTAAAAACAGAAATGCCTCAACATAATCGTATATCATTGATTTCAAATTACTCATCAATTTTAAACACATCACTTGTCCGTATGTAGGTAACTGTATGGTTGAACTACATTTCTGTGAAAATAAGCACATCATTTTATTTGTATCGTGAGAGCATGGTTGTCATTACAGAAAACGTGCCGACATCACCACGAACCATATGCCATAGGGATCAAATTGCGGAATTCGAAAAATCCAATTTATCGTCATCCTAAATGCCTTAGTGAATTTGGTCAAAGAGACTTGCATTAATTATTCATTATTTATATATTTAGTTTTATAATTAAGTGAATGTCAAGTTTAATTACTCTTATTAACCCTATATATGAAATAGGGATTTTTATCACACTTAAGATATGCATTAAAAAAAAAACAACGTACCTTGATTTCCTTTGTATTATTAATCTAAAAGATTAATGATTGTACGCAGTAGAATTTTCAGTTTCGAAAGCAATATTATTACAATTGATTGTGTCCTACATATTGCATCCGGATCATCTATGCGAGACCCGATTCGATACAAGCCTCGATCCAAGGTGGTAGACTGATCTATTTAAATAAGGTTCATACTTAATTCTCAGAAATAGCTATAAGTTTTAACTATTATTGAACTCATGAATGATGGTAAACATGAATTCTATAACCGTCTTTCTGATCGATTACTTACTTGTCAATTTATCCCTAAACACTTATTTTACAATCTTACAATCTACTTTAAAAGAACCTTATTTAAACTAATTTTCAAGGTTTTCGAATGTCAGGGTTAATACGACGAGAAACTCTGAACTTTACATTTTAAACCGTGTAAAGGGAAAAATGCGCTTACATAAAAGTTTAAAATATCGTTGTAGCGTTCTATCCTGAATAAACTTGTAAAACAGCGTCAGAACTGCATTTAAGCCGAGGCACAAGCGTTTGTAAATTTGAATTTATGAATTGGAAATGTCGAGGTCGCGCTGATATTAAATATTCCGAGCGCTCAGCGTTACAGGGGACGCGATCAGAAATGAGATGAGCTTCAAAACTAGTCACTGGATCTGTTATTGTCCGTTATTTAGATGGGTTACGGCGCCAGTGATCGAATTATCGTAAAGGTTTACGGTATCCTAGAATCACCTGACATCCCTTTTTCCTGCTCGAACTACTACCTATCTCGATATTGACTGCCGATACGTTGGGATGCTTGCAGAATTTAGAGTTTAACTTCTTTAAGCGTACTTACGAGCAAAAAAAATATAAAAGTGAATTGAGCTACCGTGCACAGTGTCACATGCAAATAACAGGAGTTCCCAATGGATTTTATATTTCAACTAGTAACATTTTTTTTATATTACGGAAGTAGCAAACGAAAGTGGTAAGTGGCTACTGCCCATAGACAATCAACATAGTCAACCTCAGATAAGATTAGTCTTACTTAAAATGAGCCACATATGCGTTGTTAACCCCGAGGACTAAGCTGGAATGCCTCTGATAAGTATGTCTTCCTTACCACACCTGATTTAAAATCAGAACACAGTAGCGCTTAACACTGCTTTCATTAGGTAATATCTTATTACCTAATGAAAGCAGTGTTAAGCGCTACTTAAGTCAAATAGGTATAAACCACAAAAGACACAACCATCTTCAAACTATGTAGTATCTACAAATATTAATACTTACTTACAGTATTTTTAGGAAAAATATCACATTTAAACATCCTTGAGAACTGTGTAAGGTATATATGTATATGTATATGTATGAGTATATTGAAAACGCACGTGACTTTAACAGTGATTTTCGATTTCAGACATAAGTCAAACTCTCCTTCCTTCGAATAATATCCCAGAGATCACAAGATATCTCGCTTTTGAAACTGGCGGAATAAGGAGGCATAATAATATAAGCTCACGCATCGGTAACGTGAAAACTTGGTCCCTACGGATTGGGAGGCGCGACGCCATGTTGGCGTGACATAGCCGCGATTTCCCGCCTTTTGCTAAGCTCGCGCGCCGTGCAGTAAGGGTTACCAACATGTACTTAAAAAACCATGCTATTTTAATGGTGTAACACACACCTTTTAAATAAAATAAATATTTTTTAACAATTAAGAATTTTATGCTGTTATACTGTAAGCGCTGCTGTATTCTGGTTTGAAGGGTGTGGTAAGGGAAATATAATTATTACAGGCGTTGTAACTTAGTCCTTAGAGGTAGTAACGCATTTGTAGTCAACTTCAGGACTGCTACGTTATATGTGGTTGATAACGAACATCCATGGGTAGCAGCCACTTATCATCAGGTAAATTGCTTGTTCATTTGTTACTCCTATTCAATAAAAAAAATAATAAAAAAAAATTCCCTATAAACGTCTAACTTCAAAAACACTGTTCGGCACATTTTTTGAAATGGAAGCTTAACAATGTTATTAGGCGCGAAACCTGAGGTGTTGATGTGGCCAAATTCGAAGTAAAAAGGGTTCTACTACCTTCAATTAATGGAACATTGTGTCATATGAGCAGCTATTTACCGAACACGCATTGTTAATATGTTTAAATTTTCCCTGATCTCGTTGAAATACAAAAATCAAGGTATCGCGAAAACGAGAAATACGATGTATTTGTCACGATAGGACGTCGTATCGTATGAATATGTTTTAGCCATAAGTTCGGCACACCTCTGCATTGCTAATTCACAGTCGTTACACGCAAGGGCCGTCGGTACGAGCATATTTGTATAACGTTATTATTTATTTTACGTACCTACATACTGCTGAAGGGCTAAGGGCTTATTTACATGAAGCGAATTTACTTGTTCGTTGAAGGCATCTACCAACTCGGTGTAAATGTCGCAGCCAAGTAACTTATTAAGCAGTTCAATTAACAGCCTAACTTTCAATCAATTTAACTAGGCAAACGCTTTAGGTCGATAATGTTTAGCTACTTGATTAGCCTAGTCATTTAAATTAGCATTGGTTGAGGAGCGTGTAGGAAAACGATTGTATAAGTGTCATTTTGACTGTTGTATGCGCTATAACAGATAATCATTATGTATATCGCAGCCAACTTTATAAATAACCGAAGCAAGAGTTACCCAGTTCATTAAATGTTGTTTTAAACGCTTCGGTTCTCAATTGAACGGCTCATTAAGCAAGTTAGTTGCGACGTAAACACCTAGTCTTTGAGGCTTAAGTTCCCAGTAGAAAGTCCACAAACGACTATTCTAGCTCAGTCGGTAAACGACGGTCGAATATATATTATATCACTGAAGGTGGCAGTCAACAGTGTCAGTGGCGGTGCAGACTTGATGTAAATAATACTTGAAGGTGGTAGATTCCTTCGTGGTTTGGCTTCGGAGGCAAAGCGACCCCAACCACAGCTGCTGGTGTCAGACGTTGCTGTATTGTATTTTGTAGGGTGTAATTAGGGAGAGACAGATGTAGGCGTTTCAACTTAGTCCTCAATGAGATTATAGTATCGTGTAGAACGTGTCGTCAACCGATTACTGTCCACTGCTGGGTATAGGTCTCAGGATGAGAGGGATTCGGGCCATAGTCCACCTCGCTAACCAAGTGCGCATTGGTAAGCTTAGTGAACTCTTTTTTGTAAGAACTTTCAGGCGTGCAGGTTTCCTCACGATGATTGTCTTCGCAGTTTAAGCTAACAAAAATCACAATTACTTGCGTGGTGTGCGAATATCAGACCGCCCGATTCAGAGGCCGCGATTCTAACCACTGGGATAACAGTGCTTACGAATAGAATATAGATTCTATATTACAATTGTCAATAGTCGATTGAAACATATTGGATAGATTGGTTTCACTAATAATGGTGTACCATCATTGAATGAAATTTGATTGTACTCACTCCATCAAGTATTATTCTCGCCGCAAAGAGGCTTTTTCAAAATGGCTGAACTAGGTACTACGGTAGGATTTATAAAATACGTCAGATGCTCTTTCTGAAAGTACTTGATGGTTGATGTGGTGATGATGCTAGTTTTGCGAAACTAAAGATAAAAGGCACGGTTTTTTATATAATTTATAATAAATACTTACTCATATTTTCTGTTACAAATAACACGATAGAAAGAAGAAGGAGAGAATACGTATAAATAGATTTAAATTGTTTTCAGATAGATAAAAACGTTTCAAAGAAAAAAGCCGTTTGAAATGAAAAAAATACACTTGAAGTTAAATGAAACTACTTATACCTATAGATTGAGATTGTGAGCGAGATTATCAAAAGACGTTTTAGTGTTATTAGTCCAAATCTCTGGATTTCCCAGGAGTTTTTCTTACATTAAGACCCGTAATCTTCGTGTTGTAAATCACAGAAACTAAAATACCGGAAAACTAATTAAGTTGAACTGACACCTGTCTCCTTTTGTTCCCGACATCTCAATTACAGTACTCTGAACCCAATTAGTGCGGACGGATTGCGAAGTGTTCGTTTCCATTTGCGAGATGAAAAAAGGGTAGGTACCTGAATAACCCAAATGTGAAGACGTACTGTTCCCGTGTCCCCGGTGAGTTCCGGATGTATTACCTTGCGCCGTCCCGGGGGCTAAGGGAATACTGTAGCAAGATCCGATATGAAGGATAGTAAATCTGAACGCTACGTTAATGCGCGCGACGTCTCGTAAATTAAAAGGACGTTACTTGTCTGTTCGAAATCTTGTATATTGCATTGTCGTGTTTTTGTTTATTGTAAGTCTGTTTGGCTCTACATATCGAGTACGTAATTATACAAGTGCCATTATTTCGTCTCATGTACTCTTTTTCTGTATTAGTACACACAGACGGATTTTGTAATAACCATATTTTATGTCATCATTTAGAAAAACACAAAACTGAATGCATAAGGTTAGAGAAGACTTTATTTCTCAAAAGAATTAACATAAAAAATCACTTATATGAGAAACTTACAAAAATCTTAAATATAGTTAAAAACTTATTCTTTGTCGGCCAGTTACTTTTGGTTGCTGATAAATTGTTTTAATTGATGTTGGAGGGAATGAATTGACGTCGACTTTTTAATTTTATTTGGTATCAT
>DWRA01002387.1:0-14154 GCA_018250295.1 Spathilepia clonius
TATGGGCGGATCGAAAACTTCCAACATTGCTGGTTTCTAAGTCGCATTTGACTCCATCCGTCATTTAACAAACATTGAGAAATATTATCAATTTAGTTGGCGCTACTCGAAACAATCCCAAATCAATCAATCTGTCTATTTACGCTCATCCAGTTACAAATACAATTCACAAGTCACAAGGGAGACAAACTTAACGAGGCATTCCAACTTAGTCCTCAGGGGTAACAGCGCGTCTGTGGTCGACTTCAGTTGGGATTCTACTTTTATCTGGCGTGGATTACAAATGGCGGCAGTTGCCACTTCAGGTAGACTGCATGTTCGTTTGCTACTTCATCATATAAAAAAAACCAACGAGGAAAATTTACCAACACCGGCAAAAACTCAACAGTGTGTAGGCATTCAGGATCACAACCATTGTCTAGCTCTTGATGTGGTTATTGACATGAAAACGTAACTACGTTTAATAACTATTATGATACGGCGCACGGTAACAAAGAGTTTCATTAAAATTATAAGCCATTATAAACACGAAATCGCCCTCGCAACTGCCACTATCGCATGCATCATCTCGGCCCGCCATACGTCCTATTCTGGATAAAACAAGTCATTCTAAAAACAATAATTCTCGATTAACCGACTTCATAAAAGATGCGATTTCTCAATTGGTCTGTCTTTATAATATAGAAATAGCAAACGAGCGTGCAGTCCAACTGATGGGAAATGGATACCGACGCATATGCACATCTTTAATCAACCCCAGATAAGATTAGTTTCCTATCCGAGGTTGGTCACAGATGCACTACTACCCAAGAGGACTAAGTTTTAACGCCTCGAATAAACGCCTTGCTTATCAAACGTTTCAAATTATTCTTTCTTTTTTAAATTATTCAGATACAGAAATGGGTATAGCGGTGATGCCTGCGGAGTTGAGCCGAAATTGAGCAGAAGGCCATAAGGGAGACAAATTAAGAACAGGACAAATGGAACCCTCAAACTAGCCGCATACAATAGCGTTTGAATCGTTTCAATCGATCTCAGATTCGCGAAATAATCACCGTATGTCCGAAAAAACGCGACGAGTAGATAACTTCTTCCCTTTGCGAAGTCGGTTAAAATTAATCTAACAGAATAGGTCTTCTGATGCTTATGTTATAATACGAAACAGTAGATGAGACAGTTTGTTAAACATAAATCAAAACAGTAACTCCTACTTCGCTGGAAATGCTTACTAATAAAACTTAATGACCCGCAAATTGATCTGTGTTCCTTCAAATTAATTAAAATCGCTTAAAGTTAATTACCTGACGTAAAAGTATTGTACAAAAACTACTAACTAACTTATGAATGAGTTGGGTAATAATGAAGTTTGATAAATAGATACGAAATACTAAAATTGAGCGATAAAAAAACTACCTTACTGAAATTAGACCCTGGGCGCACCGCTGGGACAGCATTGCAGAGAATAGGATTATAACTTCATAGAAAGAAAATAAATTTGACATGTCAATTATGAGTGTAAAACGAGTACGGCAAAAAAAAAGCAAAGCGACAGTGTGCTTAAGCATTCTGTGCGTCCAAAGTTATAATTTTGTTCGTCGCAAAATTCGCTGCTCTGCTGTCCGAGCAATGCGCGTTGGCTCTTCGCCTTTTCCTCACCTTGCCTTGCGCCTTCTATAGCATAATATTTGTACGATTAAGTCTTATATCATCTACTAGCTTTTGTCCGCGACTTCGTACGCGTAAAATTATAACAAAAAATAATAACATGTTTGTCAACCAATATTTTATTTAAGGTTAATGATGGAATTACCGAAAAACAAAACATTATGTTCTAACCAAAAGTTTGTCTATTTAATTTCACGTTTATAACTGCTATTTAGGCTACTTATTATTGTTACTATGCAAATTAATTTATTACTTGAAAAATCGCTTTGTAACCTTTAACCCATTTTTTTTGTGATTTCAGCTTAGTTCAAGGTAAGTCACCTGTGGCCGACTTCCAATTCTATTTGAGATTGTTAACATGTCCACGGGCTATAATGCTCCATAACCAGCAGATAAACTTCCACATTTGGTACTTCCAAAATTACAAAATCTACTTACAAACCAGATATAGCTAGACATGCCGAATGTTAGAAAATCTAGAACTCACGACCAGTGCCTACGAATCAGACGCAAAATTTAGCTCTAATCTAATAGATACGCCGGCCTCGGTAGGTCGGTGGCACGTGACGTCACTTGCAAATATTCCGCCCGGTGACTAGACTGGCCGTCAACTCTTTCCATGGCCCATGAGTGACGCAGTGTTAAATGGCATTTCGCACTACGTGTATGCTAAGTTTTAGTTTTTTATTTTAATACCGAGAAACTTTAGTTTAAGCATAACATATATAGATGGGGTATCACTTTTTACATAAATAAAAAGGATAGTAACATTAGCATAGTAATTTTAGATTACTCTCGATTCAAGGAAATATATTTATCGATACTATTTATTAAATTAAAGAAGCGGTTAACAATACCTTTTCAAAATGGCGAACGTGTATGCCAGGTTCCATACAAAAATGTTTTCAAAATGGCGGATTTGTACTAGACGAAGGTTTTGAAGGTGGTAGAGCCTTGTGTGGTTCGACTCCAGCGGCAGCATCGCCACACCTATTTCTTCCTACTAGCAACAGTATTAAGCGCTGTTGTATTCTGGTTTCAGGGGAGGGGTTAAAGAGACATACTTATGCGAGGCGTTCCATCTTAATGCTCAGGGGTAGCAATGCATCTGTGGTCGGTAGGTAGGACTCTAATCTTATCTGGGATTGATCATAGACATCCATGGGCGGCAGACCACAAACCATCAGGCGGACTGCGTGCTGGTTTGCAATTTCTATACAATAAAAAAATGTACCATAAAAAACGTTAGCTGTCCCTTACACAGGACCCCTAAAAACCTGATCCACAACCGTTGCTACGAGTTCTATTTGCATTGGCGGCCATCGCCGGCCATTGGCTGCGGTTTGCGGCAGCCGCCGTTGGTGCGGTTTGACGATTTTGTTTCACGGTTTCGTATCCAGATCTCGCCGTGTTCCCATGTTTTCTAAGCCGCTCTACTGTGAAAACGTTTGCGTAATAGAGAAAATTTCTTTCGATCGGTAGAATAAGGTTTTTAAATTACGATTGTAAACGAAATTTTTGATTTTTAAAGAATTTTTTAATGAGCTGTGTTAACTTAGATATGATTGCCACTCATGTTGAAGAATTGGTTTTCAAATCAGGGGACTCACCCATAGGCGTATGGGGAGAGGGGCTTAAGGGTTTCCTATCTCCTTAGCATTGGCAAGGAATATAGACTCTTTAAACAGGCAATGCAGCTTTTGTCTTTTTAGTCGACTTTCAGAGACGCATATTCCAAAGCTGTTATGTAACCTTATACGGATCTACTTCCTTTAGTTCCGAGCGACATATAACCATGCTACAACACTGGATTAGAACCCCCTCTTAACATAGATTTATCGAATTTTTTGCAGTTGTATGTATGTAACATAATTAAATATCACTTGATTTAACGGCGAAAGGAAACATTTGGGGGAAACGTATATAACGCTTTCTTTATATGATGGAGTAGCAAATGAGCATGCAGTCCACCTGATGGTAAGTGGCAACTGCTGCCCATCGACACCTGTGATCCACCCCAGATAAGACCAGAATCCCAACTGAAGTCGACCACAGATGCGTTGCTACCCCTGATGACTAAGTTGGAATGCCTCGTCAAGTCTATCTCCCTTACCACACCGTTCAAACCAGAAGACAGCAGCGCTTAAAACTGCTGTTATTAAGGAGAAATAAGCGTGGCGGTGGTGCCGCCAGAGTCGAACTACAAAGGGTTCTACCACCTTTGGCTTTCTACATAACTCAAGAATCAAATCCATATCTAACACTATTAACTTAACCTAAATTACTTGTAGACAAACGAAACTATGTAGCAATGTAGTTTATTTTCCGCACAACAATAATTTACAAACATTAATATCTTTTGCCTATCAATCAGCCCTTATAAGTTCACAACAGGACATAGGTCTATCCAAAAAAGGGGGGTTTAATTTAGTCTCCGCCCCTGGCTATGCGTGTTTCTAGCGTGTAAATAACTTCAATTCTGCCTATACTCTGATTTAATACCTTTTATGATTATTACATAGGTGTTATAAGAAATAACTTAGGCTACTTGCTTGTTAGAAAATGTTTCAAGGGTTCCGCGTAAAAAAATTAAAAGCCATGAAACATACCGCGTACGCGACATATTGTTAAAATTATTAGAGGTATCAAATTTCGATAATAATTAAGTCATGTTACATTCTTTAAACGCAAGTAAATTCGCGGGGAATGGATAGTTTGTAATAAAATCGGCACACAATTTACAAGCGATAGTACATGCAAATCTAACAACATACTAATTAAACATCTATCAGAATCGAATCTACTAATCCACAAGCGAACCACGTACTGATTCTTAATACAATTTTGGTAAGCAATTATGCAAATACTACTATGGCGCCATTAACAGAGTACAGTTATTTACTTAATTATTCTTTCTATTGTTCCCTTTGAGATGTGTCCACCGCACAATGTAAATTATTTATATGGCGCACGAAATCTGAATATTTAAATGGATTATCGGGACAGTTTCAAATTTTACTATGGCGCCACTTATGTAAACGACTAGCTGTGAACTGCGTGTGTGTTTAAAAGAATGTAACATTACACACATATGACCGAAGTTCTACACCTTCAAAAGTTTCAACAAACTGGGATGCGCGCGGTAGATTTCATGGATTTCTTTTTTTGCGCAGAACCCTACAACTTTCTCGCATAAAAGTTGTTTCAGTTGTACCTTACCTGTAAGATTTGCTTTATGTCTCTGAATGTCCAGCGAAAATCAGTCTAGCCATTTCAGAGATCAGCCAGAACAAACAGACAGGCAGACAAGAATCTTTACAATTGTTATTTTTTATAAGTACGCATATACATACTTCCATATTTGGTAAGAAGCAGTTATTTTGATAACAAACACTTCAACTCTATTGGTTTGTATAGATAGAATAATAAATAAGGAATACGGTACAATTCATAAAGGTACCAACAACTGTGGTAGATTTGAGGAACCAATAAGGACAGCGTTAGTCGCTTCTGAAATGTAGATTGAACAGTACGGTTAAGGAGACATATTCATCCGAAACGTTTCAACTTAGTCCCCAGAGATACCAACGCATATGTGGTCGACCTCAGACAGAGGCCATCTGAGTTCGGTAATACATATCCATAGCCGGCAGTTGCTACTTCCCATTAGGTGGACTACATGCTTGTTTGGTACTTGTTATAAAAAACAATGTTGGATTACGGCTTCTTGCAACTATGTAGTAAGTGAATGTCCAATATCTCATTAAATATTAACTACATTTATAGACTAGAGCTATTACACTCCGTTTACACCACATTATAAGACTCCAAAGATGAATGGTTATTAAGCAAACTGGCATTTCATTATTCATAAAATTTGTTACGAGTAGATTTAGAAACCATTTTAAATTACTTAAGAAATTACTGCTATTAAGGAGGATGTAAGTATTAACTTGACCGGGTTCAATACTAAATCGAACTTTGTCAAAATGTGGAGTTGTTTATTGGAGCAGCCGTATATTTTGATTTAGAGCCGCATTTTGATGAAATAACCAGTTACGTAAATATTTTCATACTTTTCATAGCCATTAGAATATTTTTATTTTATACATACGTTATAAACTTGATTTGAATCGGTAAATTTTCTTTAAATTCTATATCACAATTTTTCATTTAACTTTGGTGGTGGTAAATGACCCCTGCCGCTTGCGAGCATCTTTAACACTCCATACATGTAGGACATAACTACCTAAAGTTGAATACAGATGCGTTACCACTTCTAAAGGAGAAAATTGGTCGCCTTTTACCTAAGGCGATCGGCACACCCTTCCTCTGAAACGCCAAAACTGTTTCACGCTACAAATAAGCATACCTAACTGATACTTCCACGGTCAAACTATACAAGTTCTATCACCTTAAGGAACTTGTGGTACGAAAACCACATTGCAAATGCGATCAAGTGACACTTTGACAAGCGTTAGCGTTAGCATTATAGGCCCGGAAGCGTTACGAACGCAAATAGTATGAATAAAAGTAATTAATTTTGAACGAATGTTGCTAACGACGTAAAACAGGAATCAATTTAATACGCATACGATTAACTTCATAAAGGCAATAGTTTGACGCTAAGCGAAGACAGTAAAAATAATTGCGACGTACGATTAATACTGAAAGACAACAATCGCCTCATGCCTTCCGCCTTAAGTTCATTTCCATATTTTTTCTAATTGTATCAAATAAAAATTTAGTATTCTTATGATGTCATTGCTAGACTTTGTCTAATTCTTTATTGTAACTCGTCAAACCATTGCCGTCTCACAGCTGGGGACGGGCCTCGTCTCAGCGTGTGAGGTTTAGACCACAGTCCGCTGGGCTGACCATGTAGGATTTGGCAGACTTCAGCCTTTTACGAACCGTGTTTTAAATAACTCAGGCTCTAGGTATAGGTTTTCTCACAATTTTTTCTTTTACCATTAGAGCAAGCGATAATTAATTTCTAATACGCTTATAACTTGAAAAATCAAAGCTGTGTGCCTAGGGTTTGAACCTCAGACCTCCCGATTCAGAGGTCGACTTTTTAACCACTAAACTATCGTTACTTGTCTAATTAAATCATCATTAATTACTGTTTTTTTTTTAATAAAGGTCTCATAATGATTACGTAGAGATTTGATTACTCAAAAATTTAAGAATTCGCTCAGCCCGATAGATAAATAACCAATACAAATACACGAGAATTTATTAAAAGTTTAGGGAAAACGACCTACGACGTGCAGTTGAAGTTGCTCAAAAATTGGATGCTTCTAATTATTTTACACATTCGCGCGCTAGGAGAAACTGTTCAGTGTATTCTCTGCAAGTAACGGAAATGTCGCGCAGCGGGAACGGAAGTTACTAGATACTAACTATTGAAGTTAGCATTAGTTAAATAAGACCCACTGCATACAAAATATTCAAAATCTTTTAACATTTTTGCAAGAAAATATATTTCTTTGAATATGTGTAAAGTAAGATCCATGTAAAAGTGTTTCAATAAAATGGGCTATTGACCGCGCTATATACACACATGTCATTGCGTCTCAATTTTTATAAACTGTGTGTTCAGATTTCAACTTGCGTTTATTATGTAAGATAAGTTTCTTTGAAGGTGTTCTACCTTCTTGTAGTTCGACACCGGCAACACCACCGATACAGTTATTTCTACTTAATAATAACAATGTTAAGCGCTGCTGTATTCTAGTTTGAAGGGTGTGATAAGGGAGACATACTTATTTTAGGTATTCCAACTTGGTCCTCGAGGGCAGCAGCGCATTTATGGTCAACCTCAAGTAGGACTCTTCGTCTTATCAGGTCTTGGTTACAAATGTACATGAGCGACAGCAGCCATTTACCATCAGGGGACTGCACGCTATTTTGTCTGCATCGTATAAAAATATGATTTAATAGAATCTATCACATTTCAAACTAGTACAGCCTAGTTCACCAATACACACTCGTTTATATTTACAATTTTCACGTCTTCTTAAATTCCGATTTTTCGTCAATAATTTTCACTCAAGCATCGACCACAGCTGGATGATAGTTCATTGTCTCATCTCGTGAAGGTGTAAGTTTGGCACTCACTCTATGGTGATGTCAATAACCTGTCCTGTCTAGCTGAGAACAACCGTGAGTGTATAATTAGCACCAAACAGTCACTAGCGTCTACCTTTTACTCTGTTTTGGCTGCTGACTACGGTTTTTTCAGTTCCACGAAAAGTTAGGTGACTGAACTGAAAATTTGGGTCGCATCCACTTTAGACAGTTAGATAGATAGGCAAATATGTAGATAGAAAGATAGATAACACTTTCTTGTACACGTAAACTAGTTTGTATACAAAGAAAATATGTATGTAAAATATATTATAGTATATAATAAATGAAGTTATTCTTAAGTTAACAAAATCTTTAAAGAGAAGTATAAATATGTAATAATCAAATATTTTCGAAAAATCACTACGTGTCTGGGATTTGAACACTAGTCTCCCAACTTAAGAAGTCGAATTCAAAACCCTCCTTTTTTGTAAGATTGAAGAAAAAAATGAGCTTGCAGTCCACCTGATGGTAAGTAAGCACTGTCGTCAATTGACATCCGTGATCAACTCTAAATAGAAACAGGTTCTTTGTGAAGCCAAGCAATCATCCGTTGCCACTCCTGAGTACTAAGATGATCGCCTCAAAAGTAAGTCAGCCGGCGTCCACACCTTCCCATTAAGAAATTTACTCTAAGTGGACAATTTTGACCAACAGTGGGATAGAAATAACTTGATAATGATATCACAAAGGTTACACAGAACAGCTGTTTATAGAATACATGATTCATAACCTACACAGGACTGGGCAGTAAAAATGGGCGTAATACAAATGATGTCATCACTTAGTTTGACACCCAGTACTTCAGTGCGTCACTTGAGAAACTAAACACCATAACATACACTGTCCTATCGTTAACGACTAACGAGTTTTATGCAAAGGAGTAATCTACGAGAAACGAGAAATATTCGAAAAGCGAATAAGCGCTATTCATTCCATTCCATCTGCGGCGTGGGCATCGCTTTACTCAATAAAAGTTCCAATACGAAAGATCGATAAGAATTTTCTAAACAATCGTACAGTTGTAATGGTGAGTGTTCGATACAATACTTGAATTTGGTGTCGTTGGTATTTGAAGATTAAGTCGGCACGCTCCGTATGTATTTGCCTTACCACATTCCTCAAACTGGAACATAGCAATAGAAATACGGGTCAAATAATGGAAGGTCACCGTAGTTTATGGACAATTGCAACACCAATTATGAGAAAAGACCATGAATTCTCTTTCATTTGACAAGTGTCCGCCGTTTACCTTACGCGTGGGACAAATCGTTAAGGCGAAATAATTTGCATAAAATATTTGAATGTTCAACACTGTCTCGTTTGAGGAAAACAAGTTGATTCCGAGAAACGATGACGACGTAATACCCAATCTCCATTCATCCTTAACGCATTATCAAATGCCAATCGATGAACAAAAACTCATGGTGGTACTACTGTCATTCAAAGTCAATTTAGAGACAATTCGCTAAGGTTCGACATGGCTTTTAAAGGTATTGATAATGTTTGCTCCGTTCTGCGTACCGAAAAACTATAAGTAGGACTTTTTACGAGCAAATGAGTAGATCCAAAGTACGCAAATAGTTTTCGACAATGGGTTGCAAAAAGATTGAACTGTTATAAACATGTTAGCAAGAAAGATAATAATTGCGATACTGTTTCTTTACACCGATCGAGATCGGACAGGAATTTGGTCCGATGTTAATACTTTCTGGAGATTATAGATATGATATAATCAGTACTAGGTTTCTCTGCTGCTGGGCACGTGTCTTAGTTCCGAATAAGAAGGGTTTAAAATAGTAATCAATCACGCTTGTCTAGCGCAAATTGACGATTTTACACACTTTTCACCACATTTGAGAATTTTATGTATTTTAAGAATTCTTGGAACATTTTGGACCATGTTTTCCTTCCCCATTAAGTAGAAGTTATAATAATATTTCTAATGCTTGCCAATTTAACGTACGTTTAAGAATAAAGTTTTTAGTCTTCGTCGGCAAATTTGCTTATCTTTAGCACATTTTTAATTTTGAAAAGTGATTCAATACAGGCTATTTTCCAACACAAATAGAAAATCAAATTATAGTAACCTAGTGACCTGGTACATAAAGTAAAAGAGTATAGCGATTTATTCCAATTTAGATTTTTGAGTTCTGGAATAGCTAAAATAAAAAAATTATAGTTTTATATAGGTTTTTTAATTATTATTTTATTTTATATAGTACTCGGAAACTATAAGTGTCAACGTGCCTTTCAAATTTCAAAATTGATTGTGTATCCATTCACTTATTCAATTTGTTTTTTGTCAATTCTGACAATATAAATAAAACTGGCCAAGTGCGAGCCAGAGTGGTGCTTAGTTGGTTCCGCAATATATTTCATTTCACGCGAGAAGTCGGTCAAAAATATTCCGTAAAGTTAATAAAACGTTGAAGTTTAAGGGATATGAACATTTTGAGTTTTCCTTGCAGATTCCCCATCACTGAGGATTCCTTGACAACGTTCTGTTAGGAGTAACCTAATTTTTACATGGCATTCAAAACCGGTTCAGAGGTTGGAAGTAGTCACCTTAAAAAAGGAATTAGATTTGGATCGACAATAAATACCTGCGGTCTACTTTGTACGTAGGTTCGAACTAAGAGTTTTGGTCCGAAGTTAAGGACATTTCCTACTAAAGTACAATTATGGATATCCACTTTACGGAGACCCGACGATATTTTATAAGACACCTAATCCTTACTCTATAAACACTAAGACCATCCGAGAAATTGACTATTACTAATAAATAAATATACTTTCAGATAGATCCGAATCAACTTTTCTTATAAATCTTGTTATTTTTGACACGAGTACCAAATTTTGAAACATATACATTAAATACTCTATATACCTATATTCTGACAGAGTAAGATATTTTTTACCCTCATCCGTTTACACCGTACGGCCTCAATTTTTTTATTCCCGTCAATCAGTATGTAGAACAAACGAAATTTCGGAATCATATGATACGAATTTAGGGGTAACCAGGTTACGTTGGCAACACTGGCCGTCTGAGCACAGTCTGCGCTCGTCATCGGAGGCGCCGTGGGGTGGGACTGGCCTTGGACGAGACGTCGAACTCTGCGGAATGCAAACACGACCTGCCGGCCACTTGCCCAAAATGTGCGGTACACGATCAATTCGTTAACGCGATGCACATAAGCACGGAATAACTTTGTACAATAGTCGCAAGGTGGTAGAGTCCCTCGTGGTTCGTCCCGAGGCAACATCGCACTTATTTCTTTCTAAAGAAAAAGTTCCTAAAGGCATGTACCAATAACTTGATCATCATGTTGTGCAATGGCTTAAACTTTTCTCATTCTGAGAGCATTGCTCAGCAGTGCGACAGTGACAGGTCGATGATGTTTATTAAATATAAATATAAGCAGCCATTTTAGTTTCATCACTTTATCGTAAATGGGTACTATTCACGCATTATAAATATTTTTCGCAAAGGTAACCAAAAGGTTTCTGAGATTATAGGCGGCAAGAGTGAGAAGCTCGAACCGTCCGGCAAGCGACCCCAAGGAGGACGGTATGTGGGTCTCATACCGTCGTAAACACCAAATGATGTGTGTCACCTGGGCAGAGTCACATTTAGAACGTTTTTTGTAGGGAAGATGTGTGTACATTGAGTAACGACAAATTTGCATTTGCGTAGGAGAACTAAACTTAGTTTCTCATGCCAAGGTCCTGGTTCTGACCCAAGGCACTGTTTTTCATGTACGTGCTAAAAATGACGTACGAATTACAATTTGATTTTAGAATTGACTTTAAAACGTCATACGTCCTTAGGAATTAAATAAATGGCAAGGTCTTCCTGAGGGTCCGTACCACTTAAATTTTAATCTTCATTTTATTTTTAGTATTAATATCATCAGTGCTACAGAAATACGTGCACTGTGGAAATTTATTTGCACTTCGCAAATAAGTTTTAACGGATAAACTGAACAACGCTGAAACATATCGTCTTCGTTTCGGGAGTCCCCTCTTATATGTCGCACGTTTTATGGTTACATACTAAATTTGCGATAAAAGAGCACCTATTTCATTTACGAAAGCTACTGAGATTTGTGAGAATATTTTGTTTAATTGTCCGCATTTCATTCGTCTAAGAGGCCAAATATGACAGTAGTGACGGTAGTGGTCGACACTTTTTTGATTCTAAGTGGTATGTGGCCCAAAATAGAGCCAATATTCAGTCCACTACGACATGCCGTGAAGACCTCAAAAATATTAATCTAAAAGCATAATATGTATAACCTCCCCTTTTTAAAAGCAGCAAAACAGGAGTCAACGACCGCTTCGTGTATTTCAAAACACAATCAGACTCGAATACTACCATTTCATTTGACACTTTGAAACGCCCAAAAAAATGCGAAACAATGCGACAGACGTAACATTAGACGTACGAAATGTGGACTAGACACGACAGCCTTGAATTCGGTCTGACTTTACATTTCAAACGGATACGCCTGTCCGTATTTTTGGAGTAGAAATAGTGTAAACGAAATGGGTAAGTATACGTTTACAACGACACTAGATAAACAATGTACGATACTTTGCAATTTTCCGTTTTGCAAGCGAAATTTGAAACGCAGGAACATGCTTTTTGTTTTATTGTCAGAGCTTACGAAGGTGGCAAGAGCCTTCGTGGTTCAACTAAGGCACCAGAGCTATACCTATTTCTTCCTAACAGCAACAGTGTTGAACGCTGCTGTGTTCTGGTTCGAAGGATCTAACAAGGGAGACAAATTTATCCAACGCATACTAACTTTGTCCTCAGACTCTTGAGATAAGTGGCTACTGCCGCTCATGTACATCTCTTATCAATCCCAGATAAAATTGGAACACTACATTTGTTCAAGTAGCTCCATTGCCACATCCTTAAAAAAATGAATAACTTACATGACGCAATCTAGGATAGGTTTTACAGGCATCAAATTTTATACTAGTAAAATGAGATAAATATTGTGGGCGTAAAAATAAAGCATTTGTATGACGCAAAATATAGAATTTCATTATTAATAGACTAATGAATAGTTTTTTATCTAGAAATATACTGCTATAAAGCTGAATTAGATACCGTTCACTCCAGAGATGAGCCTCAAAGAGTTCTCCATTTTCAAAAATTTCATTTATCGGTCCCTAATAAGTAGCCAAGTGCGAGCTAAACTTGCACACGGAGTGTTCCGTAGCACCAAATTTTCATTTCTTTATTTAGTATTTGTTAATATAGCAGATATAGAAGTAACATAGATTGTTAAAATTTAGTGTCTACCAAATACGGTTCAAAGGATAAACCGAAAACACGAAAAAATAACGGTGTCTGTTTTGTGGATCCTCTTATTTTCTTCAATATTTGTTATCACAGCGGCCGTATTACCTAATACACACTCGGTAACCATTTCAACTTTCTATTACAGTTCAGAATATACAGCCCTATCACAGACAGAAAGACAGACAACTGAGGCTTAGTAACAGTATGCCATTTTATCCATTGGGTGCAGAACCCTAAAACCAAACTTCGGCCACAATCCACTAACCATACCATCGACTCCCGTAGCAACAGAGTGGGCCTGGGATCGTAAATTAACACGACAACGTTAACAGAACGGTTTTGTACTCAAGCGTAAATTTGGAAAAGCCACGAGCATTTACATGGCGACACTAAATGTGTTGTCCTCAAATATTTACCATAAATAGTCTAATTTACATCGGTATTCCATTGTATGACATGATTTTTATGATTTATTTGTATACTTGTTGGTTCCGTAATCATTGCATGACTTTAAGATAGTATTAAAATTTATTAATTGTATAAATTAGAAGTTAAAATTGCATACCTTACCCGGTGAAATATGATTGAACTACATGTATTGTACAACATCCTATTTAATACCATATTTACGCAATAAAGAATTATGATTACAATTGATTCTGATGCACACAGCTACGAGCTTTTAGATCATTATTCTTGTGTTTTACAAGCTTTCATTTAACTTGCAATGTATGTATACAGATGTATGTATGTATGTATATATTATAAGCAGCCATTTTAGTTTCATCACGTATGTATACGTTCAGGTCAAGTATTAACTGAATAAAATTCAGTTAACCCGAAAACGATTGAGCTGAAATTCTGCACACACATTTGGTTTGGATGACAATCTATGATTGATATGATACGATCATTTTTTTTGTATACAATGAAGTAGCAAACGAGTATGCAGTCCACCTAATGGTAAGTGGCAACTGCCGCCCACGAACCTTTGTGATCCACCCCAGATAAGACTACAATCCCAACTGAAGTCGACT
>DWRA01002388.1:0-14152 GCA_018250295.1 Spathilepia clonius
AAACTTTAGGTTGCGAATATGCAACTGCGGCGCCAGGGGCTCGAAAATGATAAGTTGCTTATATGCAACTGCGGCGGTTAATAGGTTAACAGAATTTACACTGTGGATTTTGATTAGGAAATGTATAAAATGTAAATAAATATTCGCAATAGTTATTGAATGGTTTAATGCAAATAAATCATAAGTCATGAGTGCATTTTATTATTAAGTAAAATCAAATAATAAATAGGAAGGTAGAATTCATTACCAACTCTATTTTTCGTCCCCATTACCCCAAGTTTCTGTGGAAAAGGGAACACATGCGTTTTTTGCAGATATCGAAATGCTACTTGAATAGTTTTTAGTTGACAATAAAAATATCACAGACACTTAACTGTTTCGATACTGCCACATTAATACATCTAAAAATATTGAGTCAAAATAATTCACAACGTTGAGATTTGTCCCTATTCGCTCATCTTACAGTAACTTGTATCAACATGAGGGCATATGGAATAATATACAAATGCTAAGAGCTTGCGCAAATGAAGAATTGATCCCGGCGTACATTGTACCTCAAATGGATTACTCTTAATATTATGTTATATAGTGCACGCAATAGACTAAAAGACGTGTACAAAAAGTCGCACTGCTAACTTGTCAAGTTTACGCTACAACGTAGAGAACAGCGTATTAAAGTGAGCTTTGAATTCTTGAAAAATTCAGAGGAACACTTTTCCTCTTATCATAATCCAAAGACAAAATCCTTTGCGGGACAATAGTCCTTAGTTTGCGTTGGCCCTATATAAAATAGTTTCCTTAAATTAGAGTCAGCACTAAACTTAAAAAGCATATCTAGTTCTTATATCTTCTAGCTTCTTTGACACTTCCGCAGGGGTACGTTCTAGGTCGCTCGCAATAGCCTTCTGCTTAGCGGGATCGAGTGAGTTGAACTGTTCACACAAGTCACCGTCTATTACATTCTGTAACAAGTTTAGAAACATGTTTGTAACGTGTTTAGACTAGATTGTATGAGTTTATTATAAAAGAGTTTTTGCTTGCAACAAATACTATATTTTAATATTATATCAATATAAATTTTTAAAAGTATTTTTTTTACTACTTCGTAGGCTCTACACGATATAAATGTTGGTGACGCACACATAAGACTTAGCTCTTCCAAAAATAGCTCAACGCGCCTAACTTTCAACACAAAAATTATGAGCAGTTACAAAGTCTATGGTAAAAAAAAAATTAAAAGAAAAATATGCTTTTTCGGTCACTGGTGCCTCAGAAGGACTCAGTTACGTGGATACTATGTTCACAAACAGACGAATATACAAATACCTAGCTCAAGGCTAAATTTATAATTCAGAAGTGCCTGACTAGGAACTGAACCCTTTTACTTTGAGTTACATTAGTACTGTGACTCATCCGCCTAACGAATGATTAATGTGGTACAAATGTTCGTTCCAGTAAACTACAGAGGCGTCGACAAGAGACGCGTCCGACTCTCAGGAACGTGTGCGGCGGTCGCGACGCGCGCGCCCCAGTACGGAGCGCATCGCATCGTTTCCGACGGTACCCGCTCTACCACCAGTTGTAACACAGATGCCCTCTCCGGGAGGACGCCTGTTGACTTACTGTGGATCCTCTATTGAAGTTATGTGTTAATTATATAAAAAAAATGAATAATTATGTACACATGTGTACATAAATACTCAATAATTCCCAAATAGAATTGGGTTACTACTTGTGGTTTACCACAGATGCAATGCTATAAGAAAGATGTACCCCCGAGGACAAGTTGGAATGAACTTACATAAGTTCACCACAACACCATTCAAACCAGATAGCAACTCCATAATCGGCTGTTGTAAAACATAAAATTAATTTGCTCAGTCGCGAACAAAATTAGACGTTTATTAATATGTTTATTTAATGGAGCACTCACCTTCACTGGATAATAATAACTTCTAAACGACAAGTGGTCCCGTCCACATAGCGGCGGGTTTTCACTCCTCATGTGCATCTCCAAATGCTGGAAGAAGTCATGATCTTCTCGTGAAGTAAACGGCAGTAATACGCCAAGGGAACCGCTCACAGTCGCATATAGTAAGGCTTCTGAACCACCGGGTATTAAGGTGGCTCTTTGCAGTGATGTTATAGTTTCTCCTACATGGAAATTCACCGCAATATCGCCTTTTTGTGATGCGCCATTGAGAAGACCTGAGAAAGAAGATACTCTTAAGTAACACTACTATCTTAAATAAGTTAATTTAATTTTAGACGCATTTTGTTCAGATTAAAACAAATAATCATTGATTTTCATTAGTCTAGCATGTGTGAATTAGTAATGTATCATCATTTTAATTGAATGAAAAAAGGAAATATTAATGTAACATGTATTACCTCTATCCCAGAGAGCTTTATTTCCCGTGGGGTCCTCATCAACATCATCCGTAACTGATTGGGGTAGTCTCATCACAGCTATGTTACCAAATTTGTCCGACATCGCCACTGTGTCGTAATCAAGTATGCAACTATTTGTTATCCACCTGGGATTTGTGTCATCAGCAAAAATTATTAACTGGTTTTCCCTCTTCTTGAATTTAACGCAAATTACGGATTCTTGAACATCAGACACATATATTCTTTGTCGAATAGTCTTTATGTCGGCTATTAGGTTTGGAATGTGTCTGTTTTCGCATTTCCGGAGAAGTTTTCTTCTACCGATATCATACAGTCTTAACATACGCCCGACGCCCGCTAGAAGCTTGCCGTTGAAAGATGCCAATGCACCAGGATATTCATCTACTGCTGTTTTGTGTAGTAACTCTAATTTTCCAGTACCATGAATCTGAAATAAAAACGTGTGGTTAATAAATAACATTAATAGATGTCAATAAGTAATCAATCAAATTCTAGTGTGAAATAGTTATTGCATTTTGGTGGAATGGTGTGGTGGTTGTCAGTTGAATTCCATATGAAGTGACCAATTCAAATTCTCTGGAGTAGTAACTAAATTTCTATAATTTGTTACAGATGTACATGGATAGCAGTGATCAATTACCATCAGATGAACTACATGCTAGTTTACTATCATGTAATAAAACCAAAGAAGACTTTACAATAAAAGCATGGACAGAAAGGTATGCAAGTTAATAAATGACTGCACGTAAGTACCTTATATACGTGTAAATATCCTTCTGTACACGATCGAGGAGACAAGATGGCGTCTTTCGCGACTCCCACAACCAAATGCGGCGAGGTGTGTTCCGAATGAGACGACCAGCGAACGATGCACAGAGACACGGCTGCCTCGTTCTGTTCCAATTGCACTTTGTATAAGGTGGTAGGCTGCCCGCCAACGCTCATGTCTACCACTCTGATTTGCGACGCCCACATACCTATGTTTACACAATAACATTACATTAGAAACTGGTAAGCTGCATATTGTGTACAAAATCTAGAGAAATAAAACTGAAGGGTCCGTTTCTAACACCAAAATAAATGCTTTATACTAAATGCATATGAAAGTATATAAGTTACTTATATAAGGTTCCGCGTAAAAATGTTAAAACCCATTACGACTACCGTGAGTTTCGTTTATATTTTTATAAACTCAGGTGAAACCGCGGTGTTAAGCTTGTTATGATTAAAATTGCAATTGTTTCCAATGCTTGAATCAAATGAATTACAGAATTCATCTGGGATTAACGCATGGATATGATATGGCCATACTCGATTAGAGTCAAACTGCTCATTAGCATTTTCTGCTCTTGCCCAGAGAAATATGGCCATTCAGGACTCTAAATCTTCATATTGTGACTAGTTCTGATACACTACTAATATGATATAGAACATATTTTACTAATATTGGGGAAGTTGGTAAATTTACACACCTGCTCCCGCTTTGGGCGATGAAAAGATACTTTCAGGAAGAATATCAGAGAGAAAGGCGTCAGCCATTTCATTGGCCAGTTGTTGCTCCTCCACACCACCGCCAGCGGCAGCTTCACGCATTTCTTGCGCCATTTGCACTCTGCCAAATAGAAGTTATGTCTTATAACACAATATCATTATGTCACAAAGAAGTATAAAATTGTATATTATATAAATCAGTACTGCAGGTTATTCTACATGGAATTCGGTTTGTGTGTATTATTGTCATCACTTAAATTAAAAAGTTAAAAAAATTAAGACAGCTAATTAAGCTAAGAGCATTTGACTGCTGAAGGTAGGCTTCGGAAACTATCCCAATCGTAACTAGTCTTTGGGTTTTTAAATCCAGCAGTTTCCAGCAGTCGTCTTCAGGTCATCAACCGACATGGTTTAAAAGAATCTTATATAGTATTAGGGCCTTGCAACAGACAAAAAATATTTTTACTGGTATTTCAGTCATAGCCTCTCCTGTTTTAAAAAATAAAATCATACACTACAAATTTATTTACCTCCTCTGTTTCTTCATTTCTTCAGTATAAGAGTTGTGATCAGTTTCCAGAATGATGATGTGATTATTGTCAGAGTTGATGATAAACTTCCGCGGAGTGTATTCTAATGGAACTGTAGTTTGGTTGAACACTGCACCCAATTTTTCTAACGCCAGAATTCTAAGTGTGTTTGATGAAATTGCTACTATACCCTCGGCACACTGTTCTGTAATTAAAATGAGTTGTTAGTTTACTGTTTTCGAGTCATTTTACTATAGCTGACTAGTTATATTATGTAATAGTCATTCAACATTAGCGAGACTAGCTAAGAATATGTAAACTAATACGCCGAATAATGACTATATGTAAACACCGCGCGCAAATACACATTCCAATGATTCGCGCTAAAAACCTACACTTCCGAGAAGAACGGACGAGGTAATGTATACCAAATAAAGCATAAAGATTATTTACATATTCCTTTTCGTATCTATTTGTCTATGCTATGCCCATAAAGCATCTAAATGATGCATGGATTGTTTTTGTCCACGGCATGGTTTTGCCACCTTCACGGTCTGAGCGACTCCAGTTTGGCTATGGAATATGCCGAGTGCCCCCTCTACCGCAAGCGGGAGGAGGCTATGCTCTGCGACGTTGTGGGCCTATCACTGCATGGAGCAGCTACGCACCACTCTCACTAATGCTACCCAAAGGCAACACTAGCAAACACGTCGGGATTTTATGCATATATGTGATTTTTTAAAGAATACAAAGGTTTTTTATATTAAAGGATGAAAGATAAGATTGTCATAACTGTTCGCCTTGTGGTCTAAATTCAATCCTACGTAATAAGGTACATTATTATCATTTTTTAAATAGTCATTTAATAAAAAATGATACATCAAACATAGTATAAACTATCATTAGCGTTTTAAAAAAAAAGGAAGGATAATTTCTTTATTGATAAACCTACCAGCCAAAAAAAGAAAAATGAGTTGAATGAAACCAGGAAAATTAAGATACCTAACTTTCACTAATTAATATGGGTATATTTTGTTACCTGAACTGAAACCCGCAGCATACTCCAAGCATTCGTACGAGAGAGGTGTGAGATGGAAACGATTTTGATAGTGATAACCAAGCCAAGTTCTCGACGATACAGCCAGCACCGCTTCAGAACCTTGCACCCGTACTTTGAACAGTTTTACAGGTCGCGATCCCAGGTACCTACAACGATTTATACAATTGTAGGACACAGGTATTTGTAATAAAATATATTTGTAAGTAAGTTTGTATCTCAGATCTGGTTAATTAATCGTCAATGTTTTTCAGATGAAACACGGAGCGAATAGGTTGACATCATTGAAAATAAGTTCAAAACAAATTCAACAACAAAAATTTATAATTGCATACCTTGTTCTTGTGTCTGCCAAATCACCGCTAACAGAATCTAAGGTAGTTCTCAGCAGTACACCATTGCTTAAACCAATATTCAGATGGAGTGCAGACTTAGCTCCACTTTCAAATGGCTGTTCTACTATACATAAAGACTCAGCACCAGCTGGCAAAGCTTGCATAGAGCGGGGTGATAAACAATCCTAAAATAAAATTAGAAATTTACAAATGGCATTTTATATGTCTGCATAAATTAGAAATAAATGCAATTATCAGCAATGTTTAAGAATAACGCATTTTTGGGTTGTTGTAATCAAATGTTTTCAGTGGTGTCCTTTTATCATCATTTTATCAAGGAAATAAACAAGGTTCCAATTAAATAATATCAACTTACAGCTGGATCCAAGGAGATGATTCGTACTGTGTTATCACTTAGCCCCACAGCTAGGAACCAAGCTCTTTGTTCTCCCGTCGCTACCGACCCCAGCGCCATACAAGACACATCAGATGACAACTTTTTCCTCTCAGTATACTCATTCAATTGTCCAGTCTGTAAATACGATCTTGTTTTAACAAAATACAATGATAGAGGAGCATAGTAAAAACACAAATGTATGCATTACAAGAGATATGTCCACGGCATGGTTTTGCCACCTTCACGGTCTGAGCGACTCCGGTTTGGCTATGGAATATGCCGAGTGCCCCCTCTACCGCAAGCGGGAGGAGGCCATGCTCTGCGACGTTGTGGGCCTATCACTGCATGGAGCAGCTACGCACCACTCTTACTAATGCTACCCGAAGGCAACACTAGCAAACACGTCGGGAATCACATTTATAGTTACAGCGTTTTCAAATTAGAGACCATGCCGCGCTTAAAATTTATTTAAAATGCAGCAACTGCGATGCGGCCTAAAGTAATGTTTTTTTTCAGAGCCTATCACTAAACTGAATAAACAACACTACGACTCACGAATTGAGAGAACATCGCGATAAGCAACCGCACGACACAGTAGCTAATTCGAAGACACCTTTACGTGGTAGAAATTTACTTACAGGGTCCATTTCAAAGTATACGAGTTCGCCACCAGTCAACGCGATCACTACTTGTCTCTGATTTACTGCACACTTCACTATCGATTTCTTTCCAGGCGCCTTCCATTCGTTCACACGTTTATCGGCGCGGATGTGCCTAATACCGTCCGGATAAACTTGTACTAAGGCGTCGTTGCCGAGAGCATGACAACTTAAAGTGGGCGTCGTTCCCAAGAAACCGGAATCTGTCACTTCCTCAACCGTTTCACCGATAGAGAGCACAAGAGTGGCATTTACGAATGACACAATGATGTACGAATCATATTCCTCTGTAAACAAAAGAGAAAAAATAAAGCTAGAATTGAGTAGGTAGTCAACTTTCTACAACTAAGTCTTCGTATGATGACAGCCTCCAGTGAAGTAAATGGAGTCACCGATGCCTACCTTTGATCTCTGAAGTGCATCTCTATTTGTTCATCGCCGGATAGAGGATCCTGAAAAGAAAAACCACTGGTGTTTACGTATAACAAACAGCCAGGGTTTTATTAGTAACTTGTTTGATAAAAAGGAGCATTCATAAGTGGTTATGGTAGCGTCACAGGATATCAGTAACACGGACCAAAGATCTAATCATTACACTCCACTTTGTATTTAATTTGAACTTAGTGAATGCAGCATGAATGTATTGCCTTTTACATAAGTTTGTTAGTAAATTAAATATGTATTTTCTTACTAATTATAAGAGCTTAAATATTTGATTAACATTATATAAATTTTATTATAAGCATACTCTTGTATGGTTACGTAAACATGTTTATTGTAAGATGCCTCCTTATTTCGCAGACAGTAGTACCACTCCTTTTCACCAGTGAATATTTGAAAATTTACAGAATTCCATTATAAACTCACCATCCTTGTGGCGTCTGACAGTCCACACAGCATTTGGGGAGCCTGGCAACTCTGAAACGGCCATTTCTGCCACTTCTAGACCATGTCTTAGAGCTCGTAAAGATGATCTTGGTCCACGTCCACAAGCCAAGTAAACTTGTGGAGTATCTTCGCCTGTCAAGTCGGCTACATGACATGCTACAAAAAAAAAGTTGGATAAGTATTTCTCTTTTTAATTTCAGAATAACAGACAGTATGTTGACAACAAATACATCAGAAGTTTTTGGCAATTAGACTAATAGTCTACATGTAATATTTAAAAAAAATCTAGACTTTTAAAATAAAAAATATGCTATTTATTTTAAATGTTATATTTCAAAAGTAAAATAGCTTTATTTTGCTAGCACTAGATAAAAAAAAATTACAAAATAAAACAAACAAAATTATAGTAAAAACAAGGGTGGCCTAGTTTTTTCATTTGCTGGTATATTTTAAATAAATTAGATTAACATTCACATATTTAATGATGTAAATGAAGGACATAAAAAAAACTTACCTAGTATGGGCGATAAAGAATCCAGTTCGTCTACAAGCACTAAATTCCTTAGTGACCTGGGGGCAAAGAAAAATGTATCTCCTTCTTCCAACGGCATGGCCGAACTGAACTCTGGTTCATCATCTTCATCACCCAAGTGAGCAATTTGGTATAAATAGCTGAAAAATGAATAAACTGTTAGATACTGTAATGAGATTTAAAGTCTAAAAAAGAGTACATTTTCTGCTATCAAAATTACGGCAAATTTCTAAACATATTTACAAAAAAAAAAAACTAAAAAATAAAGTAGATTTGTTAACCTCTCATCAGTGTGCACTCACCCCATATAAAAGGGAGGACCTTGGTTCAGAGATTATTACTCTAGCATGTAATTAAAAAATGTAATTGAAACAGGTCCAATAACACAGTCTTACATGCATACATGTAATGATTCATATACTTACTGGTTGCCAAATTCACTCGCCACAAACAGGAACCCAGTCTTGAGAACACACATTGAACTAGCTACAGGAACTGTGTCAAAGTATTTTAGTTTTATTTCAGTGACCATATCCTCATCAGTTTCTATAGTAATCTTGAAAATATCGCCCTGTTCAGTTTGTGCTAGGAAGAAAAACATCGATTTGGTCTTATGAGTCGCGGAGCATACAAATATCATGCCCCTCTCTGGGTCGTCTAAATCATTACGACGTCTAGGTATTGGGCATCTTATGTCATGTTGATCACCAAGATTCTTGTATGTGAGATAGTTCTCTGAACAAATCAGTACACCAGAAGGACCATCGTTACCCCCAGGCACAGTTATAAGGAAGTTTGCATGTTCTTCCAAGGGTTCAGAATATTTTCTCACAACATGATTCAAACCAAGATCCAACTCGTAAAAGGTCAATGTCTGTTGGGTTTTTTGAGCAGCTTCACCTGGAAGAGAATACTTCATTTAGTTTTTACATCTCAAGGAATTATTATGACTGTTATTATATTTCATTCATACAAAGAGGATTTGACGTCACTGCCAGTCGGAAACACGGACCTCAGAATAATCATTATAACTGAATTTCTTCAATGGTGAAAAATGCCAAAGAAGATACACTTCCAAAAGACAAGTGATGTGCATCAGTTGGGTTCCTTTTATGGACAAATTACTTCATAAATATCAATATAACAAAAATCATAAATTGTTACCCGTAGGGTCTGAATCAGCTTCTTCATAGTCAATTTCCAAGCATGCAAACATAGGATTCTCAAAGCCCACATCAACCCCAACCATGTGATAAACAAGTGTGTTTGATTTGTGAGCTTCCAATGGTGATGAAATAGTCAATCTTGCCTCTGCATCTCTGTTTAAAATATACACAAGCTTCTGTTTTTCGATTGCACCTAAAATTCGAATTAACAATTAGTACACAGCCAAATGAGGCAAAGTAATGTTTGAATTTTATAAAAACTATTAATATAAAATATAATTTGTATTCGACATTTGTGATCTATATTTCGTATTAACAGATTGAGCCAATTACATAATAGAATTCAAGTCAAAGAGTATCTTCTGTATAACTTACCTATCATTACAGCTCTGCCTTTGGGGTCAATAGCTAGATATTGACCCGGAACAATCCTTCTACATCCAGATTTCCCAAAGGTTTCTTGGTGAACTTTTTCCAATATATTTTTAGTTGGAATGTATTCCAAGATTACTATGCGACCAGAATCAGAGCCAACAACTATGTAGTCTGTAATCGAAATATATTATGAGCAAAATTCTTAGAAGAAGTATTTTAAACATCTAAAGAAATTTTAATGTGCCAATGACTACATACATCTCAACAATTATCAGAAATGTCGAGAGCGACGCGATGGCTTTTAATCTATGCATGATGTTATACCGTACTTCTAGCGTGCAAGAAGCATGGAAGCAAGAGAATGCAATATAGGTTATATTTTAAATTTTGTTTCGACTGAAATAAATAGTATATAATAGTAGTATCTAGATTCATGAGTAGTTTATTTACATAATACTGAAACATGGGTAAATGACTAATTCATTTCAATAGTAATTGAATATCGAAATATGAATACCGATAGGCACTAAGTTTATGCGCGGCTTGGGCGGTGAAGACCACGTGACCGCGTTCGCGACGCCGGTATCTACCACGTGGAACAAAAAAGGGTCAATTACCTTTCGTGCCTCCGGTGAGCCGGAATGACATCATGGAACGGATGATCCCGAATATTTCCACTTTCATCAACGTATGTACTTTCCCGGTGTTAGGATCCGGCCGCAGAAGCTCCAACGTTTTCCCACGTGATATCACGATTTCTTGTTGTTTTGTACCGGAAAAATTCCCATGCACCGCGTGCGTAATGGCCGTCGAGCCTTGCAGCGTCAAATTGTAGAGAAACATTTTGATGCGGCTTTAACCACTCTGGAAGAACACCATAAATTCAGACACTTGCACGTGGTTTCTTGATGTTACGGACTTAAGAAAAAAGAATGTTAAGCTCTTAACTGACGAAAACAGAGGTGATCTTGTGCTTTCGAATGGGTGAGCTTATCAATATTGCACTCATAAAACGACCAAGACAGGTATTAAACCGGTCTTGGAGATACCTAGTGCAAATATCCATAAAATATAATTTCTTACGTTATGCTTTAATTAATAGTTACTTACTTGCTTAAATGAAGAATTCGATCGCCGCAGTGCGGCTGGATTATGATCTTGTCACGTTTTCGAACGCTTCAGCCCGTTGCCGCTACAAATAGACAAAATGGCCGCAGTACTTGGCAAACCAGATAAAGCCGACGAACGCGAGACGCGAACCCCGAGAACGCGTCGCTTCAAATGCATTATTTCAATTTACGAATAGCGGAAGAGCTCTACTGAAACCGACCAATCAAAATAGGGCTAAATGGACATGGCGCCACACTTATATAGATATGGTGTTGCCATTATAATGTTTTATCAAGAAGTTGAAGAAACAGTGTAGACTACACATCAGACTGCTGTGAAGATATATTCTGTGGTTACTGTAGTAGATTTGCTAATCGTCCAAAGATGGCGCTATATTCTTTTGGTTTGCTATCAGACGCTAGATGGCGTTGAAATTTTTAGCGTCTGGTAAATAGATGCTCGCAAATTTTGTACAGACATCTAGTGACCAGTAACGTATCATATTATAATGTTTTATTAACTTGAAAATAGATGGTGCGAACAGTCTCGAAATATTTACAATTATTGTTGTAGTATGTAAACAACACTACTACGTACTGATGACAAATTTTAAATAGTTATATACAAGAAGTTGTCAATTAAGATCAGCAAATATTTTGTATTATTGTATTAAACAGGCGCCATATAACATCATATAGATTATTTCCATGACCAACTTCAACTGTCCAAATTATATATGAGCATGTATGAATTCGACACACCTAGATAGGTAATGTGTCAGTTTTCTCACCAATAATTTTATGCATGGCATAATATAAGTAGATAAAAATTTATTTACAATCTAAGCATTTTGTTTTCTGTTTATTTATGGATTTGATACTTCTGTGAACATTATGGATACGGTATGGAACTTTAAGCAAAAGAGCTTTATTTTGGAGCAATATAGTGGACTGTGCTCTAGGCTCTAGGTAAGAGTGAAAAAATCTGTGCCTAGTAGTGACTCAAACAAGGATCAATCTAGTTTTATACGATTTAGACAATTGGGAAATTGATACATATGTATACGTGACAAGTACTTTTGAATACTCATTACTGATTTTAATCAAATCCCACAATATTGTCACTTTGCAATAACTATAGGTACCGTACTTATTAGGCAAGTACCTACTATAATTCACTCGTCAAATTTAGAATTCATGTTAGTACCTATTGTTATTATAATGTAAGTAGGTATTTAGGTAAATAATTAAAACAAACCGACTAAAGTAGATTTGCCCTCTAATTTTATTTTACCAGCTATTTTATTTGGAATCTAGAGGTAGCTGTGATTCTATCCGTGAATCGTCATAATTTTAGAATTGAATGGACCTTATAGGTCTGAACTTCGCAAGGCAAGCTTTCTTGAATCTTAAAGAAATCAGACAAAATCCGGAACTAAACTGGGAACTGGGAGAAACTATCTAGTGGGTACGTATACACTAAATCCTCGTAACGAGGTACTTTTATTGATTCGTTTGATTACTCTTGGGTATATTAATCATTTACTAGTCATAGTCTAGACCTTACATCAAATCCGTCGTAAACACAGTACACAACATACCGGTTTATATTGACCGCCACAAGAACAATTAACAATAAACGTTAAGATTAAATTTATAATCTTATGACACTGGACGAACACCTGAACAGTGAGGTTTAAAATTCCGATATGTGCTTATTTGTATGTGTACGTTTTGAAAGAGCTTTGCCCCATTGTGGCGTCTTTTAATTCTATTTTGTGGGCGCGCAGCGGCTCCACAATGTATCTGTGCGCGCACCTGAGTATTCGGGCCCATTTTACTTTGAGATGCCGCTCTTCATTGGCGTCATCGGTCGACAACTCCAATATATTTAGTAACAGATTTGGATATTTTTATTTTAAAGGATCAACTACGAACGTGTTAGGTACAATGATTTTAATTACCTTATGTATAAGTTTTAAGTAATGTTTTTGTTTTATATTTTTTTATAGTAATGTTTTTGTTTTTATATTTTTGTATTTCTTTTTTATACTTGTGTATATATTAGTGAAATAATTTTTGTGGTATATATATTTGTTGTGATATATGGAAACTAATATGTCACATTTTTTTGAGTTGTGTATTTTTACTTGTAATTTAAAGGTAATAGAAATAGTTTTAAGTAATTGTGTTTATTATAGTGAAGGTGATTAATAAAAAAATGTGTCCGTAGACTTAGTTCAACAAAAATAACAAACCTAGATCAATATTGAAGCATACCAGCCTCTGTTAATCATTTAGTATAATACCTATTTACCTACATAATATTATTATTACTACGCTAACACCGTTGCTAATCACAATAAAAAGTAATTATTAAAGTTGTGACGTTTTTATTATATTAGGTATCTATTAGTTATATACGTACTTACTAAGATCTAAATTGGGCCTCGTGTTTCTGTCTTAAAACATCTTTCAAACGAATATAGTAGATTCAAACAATTTAAAAGACAAATACTCGTAATAAATCTTTTAGATTCCTCTTTAAAAAACCCTTTTATCTTTTGGTTTCGTCAAAGTAACCACTGAGCTTGGAAAGTTGCAGGTTTTTTAATTAAAAAACATATAAATATACAATAAGTAGAAAATGGTAAAAAATACAATATTAAATAATTAAATATAAAAGGCTTCCTCCAAATTACTGTCCCCTGGAAGAGTTCCCAAAACACTGGCTACATTACCTCGTTTTTAATAATACACATATATTTCATTTTTATTTGCACAGATATACAAATAGTGCATGCGTGTATGTATATGCATTCATATGGTATGTTGCAGTATTTAAAATTACACACAGACACCAGATACATTTTTATTTACTCAGATATAAATACAAATGGCGTATGTACGTACAAGCAGTCGCAGGCTTACTTATCGTGTATCGGAGGTTCATGAATCACGATTTGCGGAGGCGGTGCACGTGCGCTCTGCTTGGAGGTAATTGTGTTAAAAACCTTAAATCATTTGTATACAACATACGTGTACATGTAAGAGAGAGAAATATAGGCACATATCCTCAATATGTACCTACAATGTAGGTAGGTACCACACCACAATGGTTCTACCTCACCTAAAGGTGGTAGAACCCTTTGTAGTTCGACTCTGGCGGCACCACCGCCACACTTATTTCTGTCTAATAAC
>DWRA01002389.1:0-14147 GCA_018250295.1 Spathilepia clonius
AATGTCCATGGGCGGCAGTTGCCAATTACCATCAGGTGGACTGCATGCTCGTTTGCTACTCCATCATATAAAAAAAAACTTCCGATTGTTATGCCAGAACCATACCCAGAAGTAAAATAGTTACAATGTTTTAGGTGATTATGCATTACCTGCCATTCTTCATATAGTGTCTTCGTCATATGTGTTCCCTCAGTGGCTAACAATTCGAATCCAGAAACAGCAGAGTCCCATACCGTAAAACTCAGCTCTTTGTTTAGATAGTCCAGTACTTCCATAGCTATTTCATCACTTACATCGCCCGCCGCGTATAGTGCGAATATATCATTTACTATCTGGAAAAGTTAAAAAAAATCACATTTGTACATCAATTTCTTAGATAATTATTTGACTTACAAATCTTTTAGCATGTTTATATTTGTTTCTGCTTGAAAACACTATGATACCTACTTGTTTTTAATAGAAACAGTGTAGCTCTACTGCGTTGATGTTTCAATTATGAAGTAATTCAGTTATATTCACGTGATCATTAAATTTAAAGATTTCGTGTTCGTCAGCTTCTATTAAAAATTCTAACAAATAAAATTTGTGTTGAATTCTATTCTATTCATTTCTTTGTGTTCTATTGTATTAAAAAATTCTAAGAAATAAAATAAAATTGTGGTGTTTAAAAAAAAATTATTACCTGAGCTCTATTCAGCTCACTGATAGCTAAACGATCCTCCATCAGTGTTTTAGCGATCAATCTCCACGTTTCCTCGTCATAATTCACCCGGTAGTAACCTGAAATTATATTTGTTGGTATATTAGAGATTTTAAATGCTATCATCTGCTGATAGGAAAATCTTATTAATTACATTGTATTATTGATGACATTTTATGCTCATATATTTACTTTACAGACATCTATTCATAAGAAAGGCTACAAAAAAGTTACAAGGAAACAAATGATGTTAAAGACACTTTATTTTAAAAAATAAATCTAAGTAATTGATGCGTAAATAAGAGGGAGACACGAATAGTCACGATCAAAAACAGAGTTAATTCCCGACGATTTTTGAATATTATTATCTATAATTAATTCAAGTAACATAACATTCTAAACATATATGCAGAACATCGATCTGTAGTACAAGTTCAAAATACATTTAAAATGGATAAACAGTAATCAAGTGTAAAATCAAAATAATGTAAACAACGAATGCACTAGAAGAGATTAAGAACGAGCGTGGGCTTTCTGCCGGCACAGAAATAGACGGTTTATTGTCGTGACTAACCGCGGCCAAGGCTCCGCCAATATTGGTACACAAACTAGTGCCACACTAACATTGGACAAGGTTATTGCAATTATTATTACGAACCCAAATTTTGTTAAATATTTGAAATGCTTAAAATTATGAATTTTTGGGATGTTTTACAAGTGAAAATAACTCATCATCACTATTATAGTTCTCATCGATATTTTTAGCTTAAGGGTTGCTGATCAACATTTCAGTCCCACTCTTAAGCACGACTTTAGTTCTTTTCCAGAGCCCATTACGAATATGTTCATTCATATAAGGTTTCGTTACGACACTTTATTTCGCCTTTAGTTTGAATTAAAATTTCCACATTGCTTTAAATATCTGAATTCTCAGCTTTGAACTAGAAATAAACTACAGCTCAGGCCGAAATTCATACCACTGGGTGAACTGAGATATGTTTTTGTTCTTTCATTTATAATGAATCGCGAGTTTGAATAAAACAACCCGACGTTTTCATAACTTTTCAAATTTAAATATATAATAACATTAGATTTGGAAAAAATATCAAAGTTTTAGTGAAATATAACATTTAGATATAGTTAAAAATAAAAGAAAATTTACCAGACGCATTTCTATTGAGCACAATCCATCCACCATTAAGGTTCTCCCTAAAAGTGTAAGTCTGCATACCAATGGTAAAGCGTGGTTGATAACAGTTGAAGCAATTTTGATTATCTTGAACAATGTACGAAATGGGGATGAGATAGTTGGAATCGTGGCGATTTTCGTCCGTGAAAGAAAATTGTCGCTGAAAAAATTTAAACATTTTTTAAATACAAAATTCTAAAACTCATTTTGCTATCATAATTACACAAAATTCTACCAAACATAAATAAATATTAGCAATCTGCTCTATTATCAATTTTAATAAAAAAATCTATGTAAAAAATTTGCTATAATAACTATTAAAATACATATTGACCTAAAATATTACATAAAAAAACAATCATAATTTAACCTATATAAATTGAATAATGAAATAAAGGCAAAATAATACAAACTGAAGCTGACACTTAATCTACTACCATAAAGTACTATAAAGTAAGTACCTGTTTTAATTGAATAGCATTCGGTGTACGATCCCTAAACACTTGTACGTTAATGACAGGATAGCCAGATTGATGAAACCAGGAGTTCAGCACTCTTGATGCGGTAGACCCGTTGAAGAATTGCTGAAGGCATTCCACGGTATCACGGTCTAAGCTTACCATGAAGTCGTCGAGAGAAATGTACTTTCCCCTTCTGTAATTCAAGACAAGAGGGATAAAAACATACATCGATTTAATCATTTTCTGAAATAAATTATGGTACATTCAATTTTCAAGATATTTCAGATATGGAGAAAAAAATGTTCATGATTTAATTTTGATCAAGACACTAAAGCTATTTTTTTGACCTTTTATTTTTAAAATGTATGCATAATTAAAATCCATTTCAGTATCCAGTCGACCTAATTTTGTTATTTTAACGTCACCATCATTTGCATACATTATTTCACTTTACTGAGGTAACCTCAATTTAGGAAATTATATAATTAGTATCTATTGTTACATAGGATGAAACGAGTCACGCGAATTTATAATTAACTCTGTGTTTTGAGCCAATTACTACGTTGTAAAACACGGTCACATTATCATTATGAACTTGACCTGTGACTTTCATTGTTGCACTTTAATAAATTTATTTTAATAGTTCCCTTTATATGATAATGATGTCAAAAAGTTTTGCATTACTTTTTCCATAACGTCGATTAAGGTCTTTATTGAAAGAATCGCTATGTCAATCTATTCGCGCTAGACTAAAACTATATTCAGGACCAGCAAAATTAGCTTCGAATGTATTACTGAAATCAAATTATGATTCATTATGGGAAATCATCCTCTTTTTTTATTGGTTTTATGGTTGTAAGAAACGCCTACTAGATCAACTTTATTTATTTTTTCTAAAATCGACCACGTTCAGTATAAATATTCGGCACACATCTTGCGATAATTGATAAAGACAAGGAAACACCAGCCTTACAACATTATAGAAACCAAACATCAAAGAAAATAAGATCGCAAATCCTGTTCCAAAGAAATAATTGTTAGTAGAAGTGAACTAAGAAGAATATCTTTACTAAATATTTTACTTACCTGGAATTAATATAATTCACCAAAGCTTGATGGAACTTCTCAGAACCCAACCAATTCTCAACCATCCACAATATGGAAGCCGTCTTCATAGTCACCAGTTCCTTATATCTTGATGGTATTTCTATTGCCAAAGTTCTGTTAAATGATACCAACGCTGGTGTAGTGTGATGCCAATCAACAACCATTGCTCTATGCTTCATCTGTAGACCATAGAAACCGATTGGCCATCGTTGACCTGAAGATATTTCGCCGAAATTGTACTGGAATTAATAAAATGACATTAACTTAATAACAAATTTAAATAACCGTAGTCAATGTTGTACGTTGTTGCCATTGGCTACAAATTAAATTTAAATAAATTTTATATTGATTAAGTCGTATACGACCATCTCAGAGGCAAGCTATGCATTTTAAGAAGACCCATACTATTAATGAAGTAAATGGTAATTAATTTCAATCTATACCAACGAATAGTCTTAAACAATTGCAGTGACAAAACATCGGTACAGAAGACGCATGGAACATTAATTGATTGCATCATCTGAGTTGAAATTCTTGTATAGGCGTATAGTCATACAGCTAATTTTTAACCATAGCCTTGTTGTAATGAAATTTTGGAACAGAATAAATAACTTCAATATTAGCGACCAACATACTCATTAGCAACGAATGAAGTAACGCTTTCTTGACATTACGATCATTACCACCCTGATCATCAAAGTAAACTAAGAGTAAGTTCTACTTGAAATTGCTGATAGAGACGACTTTAGAATTATGCTAGAATATATCATGTAAATACAATTACGTATGTTAGAACACTTCAACCTCGATGCAGTAAAAGCAACACCGCTCCTGTAATCCAAAAATAGTAGCGGTCATAACCCGCACTCGAACACATCGAATTCCACCTACTTCAAAGTTATTCATAAATTCACAGGATTATTACGCCATTAACATACTTAAATAACATCTTCCCGCTTATGACGGTTAACAGACAATTTCATATTATTTTCAAGGTTGACCCTACGAAAAACTATAGAACTTAGTAAAATATTTTAATTCAATAATAACAATTTCTTGTGTTACTTTGTTGAAAACTACATTTAAAGTAAAAGTTTATCCTATGCTGATCTGCACTGTTGTCGCAGTAACTAAGATTCAAAAGTCTCATACATCTGTACTTACACATTTATAAGTAAAGTATAAAATTTTTAACCTCACCTGAGCCAAGAAGTAATAAGCCAGGTATGTAGCAACACCTTCCTTGAACCACTCTTCCTTCCACCTCGTGCGTTCCAGCTCTCCAGGGTTGCCCAACCAAATCCTGCATAGTTGTTGCGATAGCTCGAAAGTCATTCTATCTATCTGTTTGATGCTTGTGTCTTCGTGTTTATAAGCCAGTCGGTTTTCGCTGAAAATATTAGGTATGGTCAACATTATAGCTGCAATTCAAAGCACAGCTATGTTCTGGTTTATGACACGAGGTATGCAAAGTTCCTCGTCAAAAGTATACGTTGACGTATTTGTGATCTATGAACGCCAATCTCCACTGTAAGTTGAACTACATGCTTGATAGTACATTGCTTGTTGTTACATCAATTTTATTAAAAGTAAACATTCTTTGAAATCCAATACGCTCCAAACTTAGAGAGAAAATAGTTAACAAATGTATATTTAATTAAATCTACAAATAATTATTTGATTTATAATCATAATTACATCAATCATGTGGTAAATCGTCATAATTCACTACGTTTGCATTTCCCAAAGCTCCATCCATCGTCTCTTTTGGAAACACTCCAAGAAAATCATGTGCATTAAAGTTATTTTTAAAAAATGCTCTTTAACATAAAAAAAAAATCTTTCAAAGCTGTATGCTGTGTCGTTATTCCTGAAATATACTCTTATCAAAATGATCTTATAATGATGTCATCTAATGTAAAATTAAATGCCCACTCCGCTTGTCATTAATGAAGTTCAAAAGGCCAGATGTAATCTCTGCTAGAACTAATAATGGACGTGTATCTGAGACGTCAGAAGTAAAAGACAAAATTATGTCGTTTATCACGTCAGTTATCATCACTTTAATTGAAATATATTTTAATACATACATATTTATTATAGACGAATATATGTATACTACCACGATTAAATTGTGTCACTGAATCGTTATTGTTACAATTATATTCATATTGCAAATTATGATATATATAAAAAGTATCAATGTACTTTAAGACATGGCAGAAAAGAGTGATCTAACAGTGAGAGAATAATCTATACCTACAAACATAATACTTAGGTACTGTAGGAAGGACGCCATTTTTTAGTCTAAAATCTATTTCAGCTTTCAATAACAGTACGTACTCTCCAAACAGCCAATTATAAACAAAACCGGGATGATAAAACATCTGTTTTACTTTTGCTCGACCTTGCTTATTTTGAGGAAGGTTTTTCAGGAATCTGAATAAATACTTTCCGTATGAAAATATGTAACAACAATGAATGTTATTTTGATGTCTTTTACTGAAATGTGTCTATTGAAACTAAATACTATGTTCGTGTGTATTCGAGGATTTTCCCTTTTGAATAGTGCAGGTTCTATATGATTCCATACGTTTAGGTAATTGTAGTTTAACTTTATGTTTTCAATGTTTGTGACAGAAGTATGCATGATAACAATGTAGATATACATAGCATAGTTAACAAATTATTGTAAGATGGAAATGTATATCATGCTTACCTGTACAAAAATACTGGCAAAAATTTGAACCGTAGGTATATAGTAAAACCGTCCACAAAACGAGTAATCGGCGACTAAGATTTAAAATTGTTAATAAAAGAAAACCCTGATATGGATCATAGGAAGCTTCTCAACTATTTGAAAATTCTATTGTATCTTATACGTATTTTAAAATGTCTATAATAAAATTTCATGTCTTTAAATAAAAATATGATAGTAATATAAATAATAAACTTACCCATTAGTCAAAAGGTTCCAGCTCCCAATCTCGTATCCGTTCAAGATTGATGGGACCGCTACTATATTTATAGGTCCATACACAAGAGGGCGATTGATCGAAGCATACTCATGTATCAGATTTATTATTGATTCTCCAAACTTAAGTATGTAGCCATAATACTGAAGACTTGGGACTGGTGCCCATATGACTAAGGTGTCGTTGGTATTTTTAGCTGTAACCTGACGACTTCCAAATTGCGAATAGTGGAAGCCAATTTGATGCAATGCTACTTGTGGTGACGGCATGTACTCAATGATGACGTAATTATCTTTGAAGCTGAAAGAGGTGATTACAAATTATAATAGTTTAATAAAATACATTTAGGTGGTAAAACAAATAAAAAATATTTCTACATTTTCTAACACTACTAACCTACAACGGCAAGATGTATCCTTATAAATAAATTACTCCTTGGACTTTTAAATATAAACTATACTAAACATACTATAACTATTGTTACATTAATAGTTAGTGTTGAATTATTTACTTTATTTTGACTCTTATATTAAATTAACTTTTAGTTTGTCCTTCTTATTTCCTTCGTCCGTCTCGCTAATTACACAAGTATAATTGGACAACTTTGTTCTGAATGGAACTTAATAAATGCCGTCGGTAATTCATTAAGAAATAGATATATCTTACTGACTAATCTAGTCTGTCACGGTTTTATTGGTTCGCTAATTAGAGGTCGCTTATAAGGTATCGTTAAAGACAACACGGTGGTCGCGATCGCTGGAATTAGACTAGTCTTGAAGTTTTTTGCCATTTTCTAGACGAGTACTGGTGACTTTCTCTTCGTCGTGTGCTAAAATGGTCATGTCTCTCGGAAACTGAGAATATTATCGGCTTTCATCAACAAGTATTATGAAGAAGTTCACTAGAAACGATTTAAATTGCCTTCCAGTGGTATTTTTTGTGAATGTTGTGATCTCTTAATTAAACTGTATTTATGCATCTTCCGAGTATCTTTAGAAAACAAATCAACAATGATATTAAATCCTTATGGGAATACGATAGTATGGAGGAACATAAAACAACTTAACTTTACTACTAAAAGTATCTGCACTTTCTAATTGGAGTATCTTAATTCAGCAATTTACTTTGAGATAATTGGTTCCTTACTCGAGACTGCACCATATTAGTATTGCTGCAAATGTATCGCATGAGAACGGTATCAATTATTGAAGGTACTGGCCGTAGTCGTTAGAAAGTTAGCAAAAAGGGAAAGATATTATAAGATTTCAAGATAATCTACTTAGGTACGACGCGGAAGAGGATAAATACTTTTTAAACGAATGTACCTAAAACAATATGTCTAATAAAGTAGTCTATTTTCTTTAAACAAAAAAACAAATAACCTTACTGATATTTGCTTCTAAGCCACCCAAAAACTTTAACGGTGATTTTAATTTTTACGTAAAAGCAGCTAAGAGTTCAAGGCATAAAAATGTTTTACCAGCTTCTAATACCACTGTAACTACATTCATTAATTCGGTGTTTCTCTACTTTAAATTCATATGTTTGTCATATAAGCACTACAATTTCGAAAGTATGTCTCTGACGAACAGCAAATAAATTTGGTAAATCATGCATTCGTTATTTTCGTCAAATACTTGAACGAAGTATTGGTGTCAATTATTACTTGCGGTCACTCTGCGGCCAGTATGGCAAGGTTTGACATCCGTATGTTATTTCTTGACTTACGAGTAGCTATTTATAACAAATAGTTGACTATCTGAGAGATCGAAATTGTACCATAATTGAAAATTTATTAAACTTGCTATTTATCGAATAATAACATAGATTGTTTCAATTTCAATATTTTTATGTTTTATTGTTTATAATTTACTAAGCTACGCTGAAAAACCATTACGCATTTTTGACACAGACGTCTATATTTGTATTGTTTAATTTTAATACATTTGTAAAACGTAAATATGATATGTAAACGTAAATATGTAAAACGTAAATATAAGCATCTTTTGCACACCTTTACTATGAACTTTGACTATGACAAATCTCACAATTCTCCATGCGTGCAATATTTATAAGGAAGTACCTAAAGTTTTAGATTCACGTATTAATACACAGATAACAGTAAAACGTAATATGAATCCGTTGGGTACACAACGTACATAAAACATAGTCATTCAGGCTTACTTGCTCCTACGTTAAATTTTAGTTATAAAATATTGCTTTCAATGTTATATTATTATGTTACCATGTTTCATATAAAAATCTAGTATCTAGTGTTCGTTTCATGATAATAGCATTATTCAATGTCTTGCTATAGAACTTGTATGCCGGATGTGGCTGCTGAGGAAACAATAGATCATCACTCGTAACACTTGCCTCCTGTACATAACTCAGCCCTTTGCTCCAAATGATAATAACCTCTTACCTACTCTTCTTTTGATCTTTAGCAATCACTAAGCTCGTATTAGTGTACTGAGTGCCGCTGTGAGGCGGTAAGATGTAGACTTTGAACTTGAAGACCGCTTCAAATTGTGGATTGTCGAAACACGGGATGAAATACTTCGCTCTGTTTGGGGAGAGCCGTGTAGTGTAGATGTACCTGAAATAAAATAAATAAATAATATGTAACAGCATATAACTAAAGCAAATTGAAATCTATTCGCAATGAGCAACATTACTTTCAGCTTGATCACAAAATTGAAGAAATAATAATTGTGTTATTTTTAATGAACAAATTTTCGTGAGATTTATAATTTCGTTCCTCACGTTAACAAATATTTAGATATCTAAAAACATTGACAAGCTTTTCATGCCTACTTGGTGCACAATCGATATCATTCCGTTCACATAATAATATGATGTTCTATTAACAAAAAGCATTAAGTATGCCAGTTATTCACAAAATTTTGCGTAAAAAGACCTTAAATTACTCTTCAGTCTATTATATGCTATAAATTGTTTCAATTATTAATAAAATTATCAGCTTCGTTCCCACAAATAGCAACAAAAACAAAATAACGTTATCTATTCAAATGCATACGACGCAGTCCAAACACCTCTAGATATGGAGTTGCCGGCAAAAACTAGACGCACGCCCACAGCGCCTACAAGGTCAGGAGCGCTGACGCGTTACGTGGGATCAGTAATATCTTGCGATTTCATTGACAAACAGATGTTATGGGGAAAATGATATAAGAAACAAAAAATATGGATTAGATCGTTGCTGTTAAAGCTTTCCCTATCAACGTTAGGACTATCGAACGCTTATATGATGGGACGTTACATTTGAGTTAAGAATATTTTTTTAGTTTGTAGACAGATTTTTTATTTGACTGAGAGTCCTGGCAGATAAGGAAAGCCATTTACAAAATAAGTCCAAATGAAAACGGATATCTAATTTTGTCGTTATACAAATGCATTTGGAAAAAATAGCAAAAGTAGGAAGGTAGAAATTTCTAATGAAACGCTTTTCACTTACTTTGACGTAGATGTTTTTTTATTGTTAACAAATAACAAACGAATACGCAGTTGATAGATGAAAGTTGTAAGTGGCAACTACCGTAGATCTACATTTGTAATCCATCCCAGATAAGATTAGAGTTCTACCTGAGGTTGATATCTCCCTTACCACATCCTTCAAACGAGAATACAGCCACACCTAACACTTGTTATTTGGTAGAAATGCGTGTGGTGGTAGAGCCGAAATCGAACTACAAAAGGCCCTACCACCTGCACTTATTGGAATAGTGGAATATATTACAAGTTACTGACAATCTTAGGCGCCACATCTTCAATGTCATGAGCATCGAGGCTTTACGTTATTCCATAACGGGATATCAATTTAGTGTATTGTTACAGAGTATTTAAGTTTAAGTATGCTTTGAATGGTTAGAGTATCAAGTCCTCTAATAAGGTTATTAGAGAACTAAGGCAGCTTGTGTTATCCCTAAATTTATTTTGAGATTATTTGCAAAAATATAATCATTATATTACATATTATAATCATTACTAAATACTTAGTTACTATTTCAAATACAGAATATTTCGTCTTTCATATTAATAACATTCTCTTCATGTAAAATGAAGAAATTTTATATAATGATAGCTAAGTGCGTACCATTTACATTCTAAATTAAAGCAAATTATAATTAGTGGCAATGTAACATTCATATCCGCGTTACATTTAGTGAAGGTGTGCTAGGCAGGCTAGAATTAACGCCTGGCTTTTTAGCACTAGACTAGATGGTAACATGGTAACAAGTTTTATTTGTAGTCGCGCAAAAGTAGGCAATTTTATTACTGTGAATTGGATTGTAAACAAATAATAAGTTTCATACTAAATATACTAAGCGAAAATATTAAAGCCTTGTTCATAAATTTTAGTTACCATAATTTTTAACCGCCTTGCTTCTACGATGGAACAGGTTATCTAATCGTCGCGTATATTTTTAAAATATATTTTTATTTTTCTTCTTTAAGTATTAGGATATTAAACAATCAAAATGTATTTTATTGAGGAAATTCTAAATACAAAATACTTCGTACACAATTAAGACATTTTTATAAGAAAAAATTTTTCAAAATTAAAATACTCTCGTAGTTTAAAAAATGTACAATGGATAGTAAAGAGATTTAAGAAATTCAAATTATAATTGGGTAAAAATATATTTAGCAGTCTGACCAGTGATAGCCTAGTGATTGAAAATAGTTCTCTTAATCGACGGATCCGAATCATAGGCCTCTGATTAATTTACTTGCTTTAACGGTGAAGGAAAACAGCACGAAAAAATCTACACGGACGAGACTTCATTAAAAAAATGTTCTCACAATTGAGTGAAGTTTGCGATTGGCCAGCGTGATGGACTATGGCCTAAACCCTTCTTTCTCTGAGAGGAGATCCGTGCCCAGCAGTAGGAGAGTAGCAGATTTACATCAACAAAAAAGGTGCATGTAACATTAATTTGTATAATAGTAATTATATCTGTACCAAAATAAGCATAACTATCACCCATATCGGATTTAAGAAAGTTCCTTATGGTTCTGATGCCATTTAGGTAGGTCACTAAAGTACACGGTGGCCCCATTCGTGTGCCTAACGAACCGAGTCGTGAGGGTCATCTATACGCCTTATTGAGCCTAATAATAGCAGATACGAATGTATTGTTTAAGGTTTATTTTAAGAGATTTAATTTAATACAAATATAACTCGTGAATACACACTTAGTTCCAATACTGTGGTAACATATTTTTCACAAACTTTACGCTTAAGGTGATAACTTAAACTGTACGTAAATCGAGTTACTGCCTATTTGATGTGGGTTTTTTATATAATGGAGTAGCAATCGAGCAATCACTCCACCTAATGGTAACTGCCGCCCATGGAAATTTGTAATCCCAGATAAGACTAGAATCCTACATAAGGTCGGCCACAGATGCGTTGCTACCCCTGAGAGCTAAGTTGGAACGCCTCGGATTGATAAGTCTCTGTTATCAAACCTTCAAATCAGAAAACAGAAGCACATAACATTGTTATTATTTAAACAATTCTACCATAATCAAATATTTCTTATTTGACTACGCTTCTACCGTCATTTAATTACGAAATGGTAAAGTTAAATAAATAATTGGCCAAGTGCGAGTAGCATTTGAAGTGTTCCGTACCATCGTAATTTCATTTATTATAATTTTAAGCAATTATTACTTGTAGCAATTATTAATTATATTGTAGAAATGCATTGAAAAATTAAGTGTTTAATTACGATTTGTTTAATTACAATTACGATTGAATTAATAAATCGATGCCGAAAAATATTGTTTTTTTTTTGTTTTTCTCTTTTTATTTTATGTTATAGCTGCCATATTAATACACATATACACAAATTTCTATCTATCTACCATGGTTTATGAGAAAGAGTTCTGTCACAGACGAACAGACACTGGAGGCTTAGTAATAGGCTTCCGTTTTTGAGCTTTGAATACGGAACCCTAAAAAATAACAAACAAGCCAACGTCAAAACACTAAAGCAGTCCTACTATGGTCACTAATAGCGCTGGCCACTAAAGGTCCAAAACCGTGGGAGAGAAGGCCGTCCGCTTTGCATAAATGTATGGTACGGCCAATGTTGAATTGTTTATCTAGTGTCTACATCTAATACTAATTAGTCGACATCATATTATATTCATGTAGGTGCTTTATTGTTCATTAGAATTATAATCGTTAGAATACGAAACGATTTAGAAGTCTTTAATTTGAAAATGCTTAATAATTTATGTAAGTCAAAAATAATTCAAAGTGTGGCGCGTAACACACACACACACACGTACAGTTAGTGTTGTGGAACCTAAAAAAGAATTAGACGTACGGTAGATGGATTAATCTACCACTAGTGCTTGTCAATGGTTACTCCCTGCCACCGCAGGTCCGCCGTGATCACGATTCATGCAACTGGGTCGAAATATCGGCAATTAAGAAATCAAAACATCGTATCGTGAATACCCGTTACATAACAAAATGTATCAATTCCGCGATAATATAAGTGTAGAATCATAAAATGCTTAATATTTTTTTTATATGACGAAGTATCAAACGAACACGCAATCCACTTGATAGTAAATGGCTACTGATGCTGATGAACCGTACGCTACCTCAGATAAGACTAGAATCCTCCCTGAAGTCGACCACATATTCGTTGTTACCTCTGAGGATATATCGCTCTTACCACACCCTTCCAACCAGAAGACAATAGCGCTTAATACTGCTGTAATTAGACAGAAATATTTGTGGCGGGCGCTGCCAGAGTCGAAAAGCTAAGTGTTCCACCACTTTCATGCTTAATTATAAATACTTAACAGCTATATCTAGGCTATTAAAACACAGTTTAACGTCGGGTATTATCAGGCATTATCAATTCTACATTTTTTTAATAACAGCGGACAAGATTAATCATACAACTGTTAAAAATAATTACAATTTGTGTGTAAAAAGTTCAAAGCCGATGTTACCTAATATTATAGTTATTATATCATATGTATGAAATTATGTAAATACTCTTACTTGCTCTTACTGTCAAAGCATTATTATATTATTACTTTTGGTGTTGTTGTTGTTGTTGTTGATGATTTGTTTCATATTTTTATTAAATAATATTTTGTACACAGTAAATAAAAAGAAAATAAGCAATAATGAAATACAAAGGACAGCTTATTTCAAAATGAATATTTAAATTGTTGTCATAGTAAACTAAAACTTATGTTTTGTCCACCACCAGCTTAGTGGAAATGTTATACCATAAATACGCCAGTGGTCGGTTGCCAGTTCAATCCAACGCTAAAGGTCCCGTTAAAATAAAAGCTTTGCTCTTTGTGCTCCAAATGATTGATGCGGTAGGGTTACCGAGGGTCTACTAAAGGTCAGGGGGTATTATAACATCAATGACCTCGTTCGGATTATTGATAGTGAAGTAGGGGTTTTTGAACTAAGGTTACCAAGGTGGTACAACTCCTTTTGGTGCGAGTTTGAAGGTACCACTGATATGCCTATTTCTACCTAATAACTCATTTGCTTCATCCATTAAATGAATAAAAATCCAGCAAATAATATATATATATATATATATTTCTTTTTTATATTGTATGATGGAGTAGCAAACGAGCATGCAGTCCACCTGAAGGTAAGTGGCAACTGCCGTCCATGGACATTTGTGATAAGATAAGAC